>APFE031203342.1:27862-42353 GCA_000404065.3 Pinus taeda | reverse complement strand
AGTACACCTCACTTCATCAGCTTACGAGCCCCGGGTTGACAATTAAAAGTTGCAATTTAGACATCACTAAATTGACCAAACACTTTGCCAAACAATCAGCATCAGAAGGAAGGAAAGATCAATATCATTGATGGTTGCATGACAAGGAGTGATAGAAGGATTAGTTGATGAGTCAGACATCCCTCCGAGGTCATAGGGAAAGATAGGGGCCTTTGTGGTATCTTTGGCATCATAGACAATGTTTTTATCGCAAGAATGATTCCTCATCTCCCACATTTTCCTTTAATAGAGGAATGGTCACAGATATCCAAAGGAGAAATGGTGTTATCCCTCTTAAGGGATATATTATATGCAATGAAAGGGGGGAAATCGTGAGGAATCAAGAGGATACTAGTAGCTTTATCTTTTAAGGTGAATTCCTCTTTGATATTGTTATCAAGATCCCCTTCACAATTACTTGATTATTGTTAGTTATTTGGAACGAGATCCACTTGACTCTCTTCTTCTTTCTTTACCTCATCCATGTATTCATCAAGGAAATAATGAGCGTGGCTTTCTTTGTTGTCTTGAGCACCACTAATATTTCCTTGATTAGTCCATCTCTTCATGAAGACATCTTCAAATTGATCAAAATTTTCAATACTTCTTGGAGGGAGGTTGGAAAACTAGTTCCCAAACTCACCCTCATGTAGATTAGGCATCCAAAGATTAACTTCCCATATAAAGTCAATCATATGACTTTTGGCATCACCATTGTTTCCATCAAACTTAGGAAACCACTCATGATGTTTAGGAAGTGACATGTGAGGAACACTGGGGAAAGACCCTAAGTCCAATGATCTAAATGAATTTAGGCTTTGGATGGCATATTTGACCACTTGTAGTTTAAGCTCCCCATGTGTTTGGAAATGGTCAACTAAAGCACATAAAGAAGAGATACTTTTAGGCTCACATGATTCAAGTAAACCCCTAGGTTTGGTCTTAATAGAAGCGAGGAATATGTGAATAAGAACATCTTTATGAACCACGTAGACCTTTGAGATATATTCGTTGAGACTAATCACATGGTTGACTGCAGTAGATGGGTCACCATCAAAGTATGGTAAGGGTTCCTTGCCCTTATAATCAATGGTATTTGGGTATCCCATAATCCATTTAATATCCAATATTGGATGGTTTTCTACCCAATCCCACATGGTAATGAATATTCTATGCATATCATATGTGGAGTCGCCAGGGTGAATGACATTTCCTTTACAAATACTTTCTTCACCCTACAAGCATTGATCTTGAAGTTCAATGAGGAACTAGGGCTTTGTTCCTCCAACAGAGTTTCCAAGAAATGATGTGTTAATAATTTCATATGGGGAACAAGACACATGTCTCGCTTCCTCTTAAATTACACCAAAATGTTACTGCTCAAACTAGTAGGGGTCCTAGGAGGGGTTCCTATAGAGCAACTACTAGGTCAAGGGGGAACAATCGAGAATAGCCCACTGTCACCTTAACTAAAGTTTCCTGCTCTTTACGAACTTTCACTAATGGGAGGAGTCCTGGTATTACAGAAATCACTAGAAGAAATGTATCAATAATGTGAGGGTAGTGATTTCCAAGCCTATTAAAAAGAGAGTCTATAATGATAGGGATTTCTTGCTTTGGAAGCAAGATGGATGTCTCTTCAAGAAGGGCTAGAAGGAAACTTGAACGTAGGTTTGAGGGGTGTGTCTTGATATGAAATTCCCTAAGCCAAAGGATCCTAGAAGGATAGGGTTTCTAAGCAATCCTTGTGAAATTGGAGTGACAAGGTTTTGGGACCACAAAGAAGCCCTAGTGGGCCCAAACAAGGTCATGGGTGTGGGGTAAGACTTCAAAGAGATGGACTTGACCATGTGAGGGAGAAGAAAAGGATCAATGAGGTAATATTTGTCTTGAAATCGGGGTGTAATGATCCTTAATGAAACCACTAACCAAATGAAAACTAGGGAAAAAATTGTCTTCGAGCTATGGTGGAGACCTGTGGCTCTCAATGCTCACCCTACAAATGCCAATATGACCCTCTGGAGGGCTTGGACTCTGTACATGGAGATCATACCCAAGATGAAGACCCACTTGCAATCCTGTATAAGATCCAATGTGTTCCTTCACCTTCCACTACAACAAATCATTAGTGCAATTGAGTAAATGATCTTACAAATCATGGAACCAAGTGGACACTTCATGGTGGCATGCCCTTCCATAGTGGGCTTTAGAACACACAAGTTCCTCCAAGTTCAAGAAGAAATTTAACCAAGGACCGTATTAGGTGGTTTCAACCTCTATGGGGGTGAAATTTCCATGGTACATCCATCAAATGGCAATTGGCACATGATATAATGGTGGAACAAAATGGGCAATCAGGGGAAGGCTCCAAGTCACATGCCATAGTACAAGGGTAGAAATAATAAGGGAAGCCCACGCTTGGGTATATGAATGTAGGAGGGAGCAATAATGGTAAATGAGTTACCCCGACCTTTGTTTTTCCACCCTTCTTCATATGCCTTTTGTCTTTTATTGATTTTTCTTTTATAATTACTAAGGGCTCGATGGGATGAGAGCATGATGTGTAATATATCATAGTGGATACCCCTTTAAGGTGGGGTAGCTCATCGCCTACTAGGGGCTGGGACAATCATGGTTCCTTAATGATGAAATGGGTCAATATCAGGGATCCTAGGAACCAGGGTGATGGCTATAATGGTAGGGGCAGAGCTCATGTTTGGCTTTTGCCCACAAGCTAAGTGTGTATGTCCTGACCATCTTTTGCATTTTATGGTACATTTATTGTCGAGAGTTGCCAAATTATGCTTTTATTTTTCTTTTAGCTATGTTAGTTTTTGTGGCATCGTTTAACTCCTTGTAGACCCAATGGACAAATGTGGACCCAAATGGGAAATATGGTGAATGGGGTTATAATGAGTAGAGGGGAGTGATGTATATGGTGGTAGGAAGCTGAACCATGCAATCAAATTTCGAGGTTTCCCATGTAGTACCACCCCTAAAGCTATTGGCCAATAAAGGAGATTCGATGGGATGAGGATACAAGGCTAACCATCAAATTGGACATAGGAGACAAGAGTACAAACCAATCCCACTCTTTTCATCAAATCCCCCCCACTAGTCCATGCGCAAGGGTGTCCATGATAAGTAAACAAAAATACCCAACTACACAATGAAAATCCATACCTTTGGGTCTGGAAGGCCCACCTTCAAACATATGATCATAATAGATGGGTGAGAGAGCATGTGGCTAGCTCAAGTGGCGAAGATAGTGGCAGATCAAGCTATCTGGTGGCTACAAGGGTTGTCGTCTACCGGCTAAGGACCATGTAGGAGGAAAAATTTCTCCAATGGACACTACCCATGGGTGGTGGGTAACAATGCCCAATTTCATGCACATCATTAAATTAAATTAATTTGGAAATTTCTTTAGTCCTGTTTTATATAGTATTCAATCATGATATCGGTGAAGTGTACCTTATAATTTTAACCAGAATTAGAGTTTCTTTTTTAAAAATCCCTCCTCTTCTACTTTAAGAATGATTTTCATAAATTAAAGTATTCCACAAACTCAACTCTTATTTTACTCTTCTTTCCTAGAGAATAAAAAAAACACTTAGATTATATAGGGTTTGATATTAGCTCGTTCATTAGGGCTTAATAGTATCTTCAGGGTTTGATAACATGAACTCATTCATTAGAGGTTAGTTTTAGTACATAAAGCAATGAATTATTCAATGTAAGTACTACTGTTTTGGTATGGTGGGGCGGGGTGGTGGTGTATTTTATTAAACGCTAATTGTTGTTGTAAAGGTGACTTGATTTTTTATACGTGCATTGTTGCATTGTAGATAATTTCACAAAATAATGAAAGGGAGAAAGTATGCATGTATAAGAAGTGAGGAGATTGTTAAAATGTACACATGCTGGGCACTTGTTTGTATTGTTGTATACAAGTACAAAAGTACTGGAGAGTGATCAAATTTGACCATTTGTATAATAAAATACAATAAATGAAGCTTCTCAAGGGACATAGCTTTTAAGATAAGTTATCTTAAAATGGGATCTTTCTAAGAAATATATACAAATATGTGCATACGTGAGAATATGCAATAAAATACATCATCTTGTTTAATTATGGCTCATCAACACCTCTCTGTCTAAAGAAAATTGTCTCCAATTTCTTCTATTGATAGGGAAGTGCTGGTAAAATGTTAATTGGGGCCTTCACTTAGCTTATATTTGCAATGCACATTTATGTCTTCTTGTTTCCCAAACTAGAAACTCTTGCTATGATCTTTACAAACTGGTGTGGCACCACTCATGACAAGTGCCCCCTATTGGTTTGGCACAAGCCCCCTCTTTAGGCCAACTCCTACAAAGTCAAGGGAGACTCACCTACTATTAATACACTCAAACACAGGGAAGTAGATCAATGCCTAATGATACCTTTGAGGTGATTGAATCTAGGAGTTTATTTCATAAATATTGTTGATTTGAAAACAAAATTTGATTGCAGGAAATGACAACCAACAAGAAAATAATACTAATTATTGAGAATAAGCCTTGAAATAGCAGAAAAACTAAGTGTCAAGAGCCCTTACCAAGCTTGAGACGAAATCCATTGGTGTTAACCTTGGTATATAGCTAAAAATGAGTAATTATTTATTTGTTTTGCAACTTTACACCTACAAAACTATATAAAAAATGCAAAAAAACAACAAGCTAAGCCCCTCTTATGGCGACCTAGAAGTCTACAAATAATCCTTTTAAGTAGATCTAGGGGTGGATGAGATAGGGAAATTAATATAGATAACCAAAAGAACCTAACACTAAAAATGAGTAAGTTTTTTTAAATATATGAAAATATGACAAATGTTACTCACCAAAGGCATCAAATCCCGAAGGGGTAAAAACCCAAATTTTTATTTATGCATAAAATTCATTTCTAAGAGCTCAAAATTGGCTATTCACTTGAAAAAATGATGAGCTATTGCTCAAAACTAAAAAAATATTATAAAGGTTTACAAGTATATGCCTTTTAGGCTTAAACCCTTGAATGACAAGGTCACTACCATCAAATATGTTGTAAATAGATTTGTGAACCTATAAAACTCTTGTACACCCACTTGAATTTGGTTCAGATCAACTTCTCCTACACGAGAGAGGCAAGATATACTTTTCTTGGGCCAAATGATTAAGATTCAAGCATAACCCTGTTGTAAAACTAGTTGGAAAAATGGGAATTAAGCTCACGTTAGTGAAATGATTTTCTCTTTTTTGGATTTTATATTTTATAAAATAAATTTTTGAAAGAAAAAAAATTTGGAATTTTTAAAATAAGTGGAGGTGAGGTGATACTTACCCTAGCCTTGCAATTTATCTCTTCTAGTGCCATATTTTGATCACAACCCCCTCTAGATAAACCTTGTATTTTGGATTAAGATGTGTGTTTGGAGTGATTCCCTTTTGGAATGTCACTGCCCAATGGATCAACTATGGAATTAAGAGAGATCTTGTTTTTGAAAGAACAACCCTTGATAAGGGTTAGACCAAAAATCAGATTTTGATAACCCTCATTCAACAAAGATGAAGTGAGGACTAGTGCCCTAACCTTCCTCTTCCATGTGATTACATGGCCCATCAATGGATTGATCCACTAACTTTGTGTGATTTGGAAAAACTTGTAGTAATCTTATGAAGAATAACTTTTTTTACATGCCTAAGAAAAAGAAGAATAGAAGAATCGATCCATAAGGCATGTTTTCATGAACAAACAATTCTTATTATGGCATGATAATCTCATAATTCACAACACAAAAATGAGATGATTGACGAGCCTTGCTACCCACCATTTTGTGGGTGATATCCCTAGGAGAAATTTATCTCCAAGATGGTTCTCAACCAAAAGCCAACTGCCCCTTGCAACCACCAACTAGCTCTTTGTGCCATTTCTCTACCACCTAAGCCATCCTTGTGGTCCCTCACCCATATTTCATGATCGTATGTTTGAAGGTGGGCCTCCCAAACCTAAAGGTATGCCTTGTCATTTGATAATTAAGTATTGTGGTTTGCTTATCATGGACACTTCTAGGCATGGATTAATGGGGGGATTCAACGGAAAGAGTGGGTAGGTCTATGCTTTTGTCCCCTAGACCTCTTTTGGATGTTATAGGCTTGGATCTTAGTCTCGTAGGATCTCCTTTACTAACCTTTGGGATTTAGGGTGGAACTACATGGGAAACCCAAATTTTGGGTTGTGTGCCCCCATTCCCTCATCCACATACATTACTCCCCTTCTATTCATTATAGCCACGTTCATCGATCTTCCCACCTAGGTCCACATTTCCCCACTGGGTCCACATAGGGTTGGCCTCCCCTTCCCCTTACCCACACATTGGGTTGGGCTTGAAACAATGCCCTAGAGGTTGATGTAGCTGAAAAGAAAATTTAAAGCACAACTAGCCACATTCAATAGGAAAGTGTTCCACAAAATGCAAAAGATGGTTGAGACAAACACATTTAGCACATGGGAAAAAGCCAATGCATGATGTCTACCCTAGTTCCTATAGATGCTAGATGAGCCTCTTATATCATTTAGGAACCCATGATTGTCCCAAACCCTAGTGAGTAATGAACCTCCCTACCTTTAAAAGGGGTATCCATTTCTATACCTTATACATCATGCTCTTATCCTTTGAGCCCCAAGCAGTTAATCAAAGAAAAATCATACAAGGAAAAATGCATATAAAGAAGGGTGGAAAAATCAAGGTCGGGGTATCTCATGCACCACAATTTCTCTCTCCAATAAATTATATACTCGAATTAGCTACCCTTGTGCCCTGACATGTGGCCTAGGATTGCCCCTTCTCATCCCCTATTTTGTTCATCACTTTATCACATGCCACCACCATTTGAAGGATGAACCTTGGATATACTATCCCCTCTAAAGGTAGAAACCACCTAATAGGGTACTTGGCTAACACCTTTTGGATCTTAGAGACATTAGCACATGCCAAAGCCCATTATCAAACGGCATGCCATTATGAAGTGACCACATGTTGTCCATGGTTTCTAATCTCTTTAACTCAATTTCTTTAAATGACTTGTTATACTGGAAGATTAGGGGAACATTGGATCTTATGCAGGATCGCAGATGGTCTCCATTTCGGGTTTGGTCTCCCTATACGAGGTCCTAACCCTCTGTAGGGCTACATTGGCACATGTAGGGTGTGTGTAGAGATCCATGGGCCTCCACAATAGTATAAAACACTCATGGATCCCCATATACGCTCAGACATTGCTAAAGATTCACCTATTGGATGAGGAAGATGCACTTGTTTCACCATGCCCAATCGGCCCCACAATTGCACCATGCACTTGGCAGATAACCCGAGACCTACATGATGATGTGGCATCACTTACACCATCATTTGAGCCCTTGCAGATGGTCTCTAGGCATCTTCGATCTACTTGGAAACCCATGAGGTTACTTGTGTTCCCTCACACCCATTAGGAGAACCACATGTTTATTATTTGGAGAACAATGGGCAAGCCCCTTGTCAACTGCCTTTGGGAGTCCTATTTCACTTCATGGAACCTATGGACTTCACCACGCCTCTTGAAGTCCCAACGAAATGTATTATTGATCATTCGACCTCTTGAGAGGCTTATTCTTTTGTTTATGAGCTAGTTTGGTGGGTTATCACCAAAAGTTTGTTATTTTGCACATCATTTTATTCTAGGGGCTAATGTAGGCCTAATTAGCTAAATCGAACTCATTAGAAGCGTATAAATACAGGTGATGTGAATTTATTTTAGCATCGTCACTTGGATGGGACTTGTATCTCTTTAGAGAACTTCACTATTGTTCTTAGAGGGCCAATTTTTGGAGCATGGAATGAATTTTGATGTTTGGATCATTTTCTCTTGGCTTGGAGCTTCTTGATTGGAAATATTTTGATAGTTGGATATACTCTTAATACATCTAAGTGCAATTTAATGCTATTCTTTCTTTCTGTTTTGTCACATACATTGTTGTTTGGATTTCTCTATACTATGGCTAATTTACTACATCCATTTATGCAATGTTGTGGGAATTTTGCTTCTAGATAGTGATGCTTCATGTATGGGCCATGTATTATGAGTGAATATTCCTAGAGATGCTTCATCATTGAAATTCATCTTGATAATCCATTTATTTTGCAAACGAAGTATAAAGCTCTTGAAGTTGCTTTTGTTGTTTCCCTAATGCTAAGAAAAGTTGACTTTGAGGCATCCTTGACATGGAAAATCCAAAGTCAATAGTCATAATTCTACTTGACTCTAATCTTCCCAAAAGGATTAGGCACTGGTCCTTGTTGGGATGGGGTTCCCTAGGTCAGTTTTGGGGCTAAAATAACGCAAGTTTTGATGTAATTTTTGTAAAAGATGTATAGTCTCCGTGATTTGTGGATGTGGAGCATGTAGAGGATTAGGAGTCAAAGGGGTTTTAGCCCCTTGTTTATGAAAAGTTGAGTTGGTTTTGAGTTCCACCCATGGTCTACGGACCATGGGATTGTATGTAAAAGGCTATAAATACGTGTGTCTTAGAGAGTATAAGGCATAATCTATATGGATGATGAATGGAGTCTTAGAAGTAATAGCGCTAAGAAGTGGGTCGGATAGGAGAGAAAGGCTCTGCAGCTGAGTGCACAGAGGTCTAAGTAGAGTCTGTAGCTGAGTGTGTAGACCCCTACAGGTGAGTGCACAGACCCCTGTAGGTGAGTTCGTGGACTCCTGCAGTTGAGTGTGCAGGGTAGTTTTGAGTCTATAATACCATATTGAAGATCAATAAAGAAGATTCTCGAAGAATATATATCTATTTATCTTTGTTTACTTATGTTTACCTTATATGCTATGGATGAATGATGTGTTTATGAAATATTGACCTAATGATGCATGATTCACTTGAATAAGTCTTAATAGATGTACGCAATACATATTAAGTACTTTCGTGAAGGCTGTGATGAATTTTGTTATGTTTTCTAAATAACTTAAGTAGGTCTATGTGAACGCTAATCTAGGATTGTTCTTTGGTGCACGTAAGTGGATAAATCAACTGATAAGGGTCCGCAAAAGCTTATGATAGACCTTCACAAAGGTCTGGAGGCTATTTTAGTAGAGTTGCAGTATCGAGCCCTAGGGGCTTATAGATCTGCGTGAAGGAAAATTTGAGGCTTTAAAAGACATCACACTGATCTTTGGATGTGGAAACTTTGTTCCAACATCCCCCCATACTGCTTTGGGTGAGACTGCAACCTGTTCTATGAGGGTTGCTGCTGAAAGGGCCAATAGTGTAGGGTTTTGTTGGTTGGCGCAACTAACTCTAAACCTAGTTTAGGACCCCCTAAGCCAACAAATGGTTCGGTTTTCAGGAACAAGATCTTCTTAAAGGAGATGTGTGATGTCGCATCACTAGAACTTGACGAAGAAAGAAATTGAAAAGTGGCTGGATAGAAAGATCCACGAATTCGCGACACAGGAAAACAAGAATTCACTCCTATCAAAGGAGCAGTGTTTGGATAGGTATTTATATATGGAGATACACAAAATTTTCTTCTGCACCTTCCCGACCAAATTATACAATTGGTTAGCTAAGTTGGCAAACAATCGAGGGAGGTGGAAGCTTGATGGACCAATAGTGTGGACTCTAGAAATGGTACGATGATTAGAAGCCTCTGAAGACAATATCATGTGGGTTGTTGATCACTGGCTCGATCAAATTATAGGAGGATTTGTTACAGAGTTCGCGGTTGATACCTTGGTCAGCTACATCGAAGCAAAGCAAATATTTTTCAAAGGCCACGAGGTAAGTATTTAAGATCTTTGAATACTTGGATTAAAATGTTGTTGTGTGAAAAATGGGTTATGCCATTGTCTTGATGTTTGGAGCTACGCGAAGTGGAAGACTCTTTAGAAATCGTGAAGGATCAAGACCAGAGTATAGTCCATTGATTGGACCTCCGTTGAGTAATGAAAAAGGGGTGGAATGGACTCTATCGTGAAGCGTTGTTTCGCTGATAACACAAGGTTTCCCGCAAACACATCAGCCATCCACTCCGTCTCCACCTCCACCCCCACTACATACACCTTCGCCCACACCTCCACCTCCACCACCACCATCCGCCATGGTGAATACGATGAAGCTGTCGATCGTCAAAGGCATTGGGAGTGAAGATACAGAGAAGTTCTGGTTTGTTGTGAATGTTGTGTGGACAGCGAAACAGATTACTGATGACAATATAAATAAGGCATAGTTGGTTACTACTCTGCAAGATCGTGCACTGACTTTGTACATTAAGTGTTGTTCTTATAATCCTATGGCATCACTAGCAGATACTAAGGCCTCTTTAAACGAAGAGTTTAGTAAGCCTAAGTCTGACTATCAATCTGTAGTTGGATTTAAGGAAATCACGATGAGGGTTGATGAGACACCTTAGGAATTATATCAAAGGTTGAAATGTGTGATTCAAGAAGCTAACATGCAGCTCACATATGGTCAACATCGCGAATGGTTTATAGTTTCGCTTTTGCCCCACCTAAGGATTTCTCTATCGCAACAAAAGATAGGAACTCAGGCAAAAGCCTTGGAAATTGCGATGAGGTTGCATGCAACGCGCATTCAGGATATGACCTTGGGGGTACAACAGATTCACTCCTAGTTATAGAGCCTCTGTTTAGAATTGTAAAGATTGAAGAAAGACAAGGAGACTAAACCATAGGTGCACACGAAATTCTGGTGTCTGAAGTGTAAAAGCCAGGGGCACGATAAAGACCATTGTCTCGTATTCGCGAATTATATTACAGGAGGGGACCAATTCCCCAAAAGCTGGAAGCCCCAGTAGGGCCAAGCTAGGGGGTTGCGCTATGGTGTGCTATTTGTGAGGTTGCTGGAAAAAAACACAACGGATAATTGCCATTTGCTTCAAAAATTCGTTCATACACCCCAACAGTTGTTCTGTGACTTCTGTAAATCTGTGGGCCATGATGAGCGTCACTACCGCAACTATGAGTTGATGATGGAAAGAACACCTACATACCGGATGCAAGCAGAAACTTGACCCCTAAAGCAGAGTGATGGAAGATCGTGCGGAGGTTATCAGGGAAGAGGATGAGGCTGCAGAGGAGGAGGACATGGTAGAGGTCGTGGACAGGTTATCTGCTACAACTGCGGGACACTAAGGCACTACGCGTGGGAGTGTCAGAATCAAACACACCTATCATATCAATACTGTAGCCAATTTGACCATACTATAAAAGAATTCCAAGTGCTGATAGCTAAGAGGTGGGAAAAGAAGGCGCAGCCTCAATAGCCAATGTAGAACTTACAGATGATGAGATTTGAGCCCTGCGAAGAGGATCAGAGCATGAATATAGTGCTAAGGAGTGGAATAATGACTGATGATGATAAGGGTAAATAACCTGAAGAAGACGGATGGGTCCACAAGGCCCAAAAAAAGGAAGTTGGTTTTGATCTAGAGCATGCTGAGGAAACTTTTATGGAAGCCAAGAAGAGCTTCGTTGAGGCTTCCACCTCAGGAAGCCAGGACAAAGTGCAAGAAACCAACACGCCTACATAGGTGGATCCCTCTGTCCTTACCACGTTCTTGGAGACCTGCATTAAAATGCTACACAATATAAAAGTTGTGAAGGGTCTGCAGGATTTAATAAACAAATGTGCCAGAAAAGAGAGCATCCTTGAAGAACACCACATAGTTAGAAAAATTGGAAAACATAAGGCATGAACAGGGCGAGAGATGAGGCACACCGCACGGATAGGAGACTATGAAATGGATCAGGTCATTTTGGATCTAATATGAATGTGTTGCCAAAGAAAACACAGGAAAGGATGGGGAGACCTGCGTTGTAGTCATCTCCGATTCAACTCAGAATGGAAAACCAACAGAAGATCATCCCTATGGGGCGATTATATAGAGTCGCAATTGATATAGAAGGTGTGAGTGAAATGGCTGACTTTGAAGTGATAGAGATCATTGATGACAGTAATCCATACCCTGTGCTCCTGGGAATTGACTAGGCCATTGACATGAATGGGGTCATCAACTTGAAGAAGTGGACAATGTCATTTGAAAGGAAATCACTTCGGGTTGTAGTGTCATTGGACCATGTAGAAGGGGTGCGCTACACTAAACTAGTCTGCGACTATGAAGAAAGTGATGATGAAATGGACCAGATCTATAAAATAACAGTGCGAGACCAGGACTGGATCAATCTGATGGTAGATGGATGGATTACATGGGACTGGGAAATTTCCTACACCTCTGATTCAGATGAAGAGTTGGAACACTGGCATAGTCGTTTACATGAAGTATCTACACTGCGCTGCAATATGATGACAAAATCGATGCGTTTTGTTTCGTTGGAGGTAAGAAACTTACTCTATTATGATGGTTTAACTGACGTAGATAAGCTTTTGGATGCATTTGAGCGTGAAGTCCACGAAGATCATCACTTCCAAGCATTAGATTTGGCATTGCACGCTATGCCCACACGATGGTGGGGTACACACAAGGATAGCTTTGATGGATGGTGGGATTACAGAAGAATGATGAGGTTACAGTTTGGATGGATTAACTCTAGATTGGATGAGAAATATAGCAGTAAGGATGATCCATGTGACCACCTAGCGAAATGGACTAAATATTATGGGATGGAACTACAGCTGGAGTGGGTACACTTATTTTTCCATACCTTGGACACAATTCCCATGAACTGGTATTTGGAAACGAAGCTCCGCCATGGCACCGCGGAGTGGGATATCTTAAGGGAAGGATTATTATTGACCTTTAGTTTTGAATATGGCTTCGCAAGCATTGATGAATCTCTGTAGGAAATTAAGGAAGTTATCTTCAGAAGGTCGCTAGAACCATTGGAGTGGGTCCAGCCAGATTGGAGCACCCAGCTACGCCATGCACTAGGATGCTATCATGTGACTACTGAAGAAGATGATGATTGTTAGGCCCCTATACTACTAGTGTAACCCCTTATTGTTATTAGTACAACCCCCTTATTAAATTGCTATACCCATATAGTCCCCATATTGTGTTGGGTCCCTATAATACTAGTGATTACCCCATTACTATTGTAGTTGTACCCCTTATTAATATTGTTGTGCCCCTATTGCCCCCATATTGTTATTATTGTGCCCCATAATCCTCTATTGTTATTTTTGTGGCTTTATATTATTATTGTTAGTCGGTTGGGTTATATTGTGACTCCTTCGACTCCTATATATAGAAAGGAGGTTTTGTCATTTGTATCATCCAAGAATTGTTCATTTATTTAATGTAAAGGAGGTTGCACCCTCGAAGAGGCTGAATTCTAAGGCGTTGACCTATCTTTTCTTGAGCTGGTTTCATAACATTTGGTATCAGAGCTTTGGATTCTAGGGTTTCGCTGCTCCAAACAGGTCATCGTGGCATTTTCACAATAATTTTTTTTATGCGATGTTTCAGAAGCTAAACAAAAAACCCATTTGATAAGACACGGTGTTGAATCTCGGGTCCAAATTTCCAAGCGTTTTGCGCTATATTTGCGGAGATATGATCTAAGGAAGTTGGTCTTTTTGCAGACTCCTGAATTACATTCCAAACAGGTGACCTGGGGAAAATCATCATAACTTTTTCTCTGAGCATTGGATTGAAATTTCGTAAGAAGGTGTAGAAAGAGGACGGATTGTAGTTTCTTGTATATATGTTTTAGAGCCAAAAGACAAAACAGAGGCTCGTGGTACATCGTACAAGTTCGCCCTACTGAACTAGTCCATAATCAGGTCACTGTGGGAGATTTCACATAACTCTTTCTTGGAGAATCTAATTTGGATCAGACTGGTGGCATTGGAAAGAGGATACAGAGGGCTACTACAGGTCACAATCTTAGAATTGGATGATTTGAATGTACAGAGATACATCAGAGGCAATATCGAGCTCCTACAAAGTGAAAAAAGGTGTGTAGATTCTTAAAATTTTTGCTTAAGATTGGTTTGAAATTTATTTTTAGGGAATTAAAAGGGCATAGTAGAGCATTATTATCGGTAACTAATGCCCCGAGGAAAGAAAATGCAAACACCTAGTAAGGAACCTGAAAGCTCTAGCATGACTCTTGAAGAAGAGGAAGAAATGCTACATGATATATCAAAATTACAAGACCAAGTGCAAAAAATGTCAGCCTCACAAAAGCTAACAGAAGCTAAGATAAATGGCATGGAATCTAAGATAAAGGGCGTGGAAGCTAATATGGATGATTGGAAACAAATTTGAAGATAGACATGGACGATTTGAAGACAGACATGGACGATTTGAAGACAGACATGGACGAATTGAAGATAAATATGAATAAGTTGCTACAAGAAATGGTCACTAAGGGTGAAAGGGTAGTAAAAGAAACTCATGAT
>APFE031203342.1:6270-22302 GCA_000404065.3 Pinus taeda | reverse complement strand
CCACATGGGAGGACAAGAATTTTATACAAAAGCATCAAGAACTACTCAAGCGTTGAGGACAACACTTTTTGAAGGAGAGGGGCATGTTAGGCCCCTCTACTACTAGTGTAACCCCTAATTTTTATTAGTACAACCCCCTTATTATATTGTTGTACCCATGTAGTCCCCATATTGTTACTATTGTGCCCCATAGAAGCCCATTATCGTTATTATTATGCCCTTACATTATTATTGTTATGCCGACTCTGATTATATTATGACCCCTTAGACTCCTATATATAGAAAGGAGGTATTTTCATTTGTATCATCCAAGAATTGTTCATTTGTGTATTGTAAAAGGAGGTTTCCCCCTCAAAGAGGCTTATTTCTAAGGTGTTCATCTATATTTTCTATCTTTTTGTGAGTTTGTTTCATAACAATGATGATCCAAGGAATATTAATATCCCAGAAGCAGAAGGGTATCAGGAAGTCAAAGGTACACAAATAGAAAACTTGGACATAGCCACGTCATTGAAGACAAAGCAAGTAAACATTGGTACTGAAGCAAAACCAAATTTTGCAAAGATTAGGGATTACTGGGATGATGCCACTATGGATAAAGTTGCTGAGCTACTTCATGAGTACCAGGATCTTTTTCCTACCAAGTTCTCGGACCTGAAGGGTATAATAGGTGACTTGGGCGTCATGAAGATTACACTGAAGCTGGACGCGAAGCCTATTAAGCAGAGTATATATCATCTTAATCCCAAAAGCAAGGAAAAGGTTCATCAAGAGTTGGATAAGGTGCTGGAGGTGAGCATCATAGAACCTGTGGAGGAATCTGATTGGGTGAGCCTGATGGTGGTTCAAAAGAAGAAACAGAAGGGTCAAATAAGGATTTGCGTAGATCTGAGGAAACTTAATGATGCATTTATCCATGATCCATTCCTGACATTGTTTACTGATGAAGTACTAGACAATGTTGGAGGGAAGGAGGCCTACTCATTCACTGATGGGTTTTCAAGGTATCATCAAATCAAGATCGCGCCAGAGGATAGGAGAAAAACAACCTTCGCAACAGAATGGGGTTGTTTCCAGTATACTATGATGTCGTTTGGACTTAAGAATGTGCATGAAATATTCTCTTGCATAGGTATAACAACATTTAAATAATTCATCCATAAGTTCTTGGAAGTATACTTTGATTATTGGACGGTGTTTGGTTTAGTGAAGGGCCATGTAGCAAGTCTGCGCCTGATGTTGGATACATGTCGCAGATATCAAATTGCGCTGAATTTGAAGAAATTCCTATTCTATGTTCCCTTTGGAATTTTGTTGGGTCATGTGATGTGCAAGTAAGGGCTGATGGTGGACCCTACAAAAATCATGGTGATGGTGAATCTGGAGGCCCGGAGGAGTGTTAAGTAGTTGCGCGCGATGTTAGGACATACAGGATATTACAGAAAATTTATCAAAGCATATGCTCATATTACCACGCCCATGGATAAATAGTTGAAGAAGGATGCAACATTCTGTTGGGATTAATAATGTCAGCACAACTTGGATGTATTGAAAGAAAATATGGTCATCGCGTCAATCTTGGTATTTCCGAATTGGAAGAAGGAATTTCACCTACATGTTGGTGCCTCTTGCATTGCGTTGGGTGTAGTGTTAACGCAAGCCAGTGAAGGAGAGATGGACCACCCTATAGCCTTCATGAGTAGGAAATTAGCGAAGGCTGAGAAGAATTATTCAACGACTGAGCCCGAAGGATTGGCCATGGTGTACGTGCTGCAAAGATTCAAACACTATCTGTTAGGAGGGCATTTCAATATGTACACAGATCATTTTGGCTTGAAATACCTACTCAATAAGCCTGTATTAGGGGCGAAGATCTGCATATGGTTGCTACTATTCCAAGAGTATGAATTTGAAGTAATTGTGAAGCCAGGAAGGTTAAACGCAAGACCTAATCATCTATCACAGAACGAAACAGGAGAGGATCATACTAATTTGGAGGAATGGTTTCCAGATGCACAGATCTTCGCGGTGCGCATAGCAAACAATAATTTTACAGATATTATTCACTTTTTGAATATGGGGATGGCACCGAAAGGATATACATGTCAGCAAAATAATGAACTTGTAGTGCGCATGGCGGACTTTTTAGTGATTGTGGGACATTTTTATAAGATGGGTGCAAATGAAATATTGCGAAGATATGTGCTATATTTTGAGAGAAATTGCATTCTCGTTGAAGCTCATGGAGGGGCTACGGGAGGGCATTATGCAGGAAAGACGACTGCGCATAATATTTTGTGCGCAAGGCTATGGTGGCCTACGCAACACAAGGAATCCAATGTGTATTATAAGGCATGTGATGCATGTTAGAGAATGGGCATACCATCGCGAAGAAATGAGTTGTCACTACAACCTCAAGTATCATTGCATCCATTTGAAAAATGGGCGATTGGTTTTGTTGGGCCAATTCAACCCCCAAGGAAGAAAATTGGTGCGCGTTATATCATCACTACGATGGAGCATTTAACTAGATGGGTAGAGGCAAAACTGGTTAAGGATTGTACAAGGACTATAGCAGCGAATTTTTTATTTGAGTATGTCTTAACTAGATTTGGCTTCCCAAAAGTATTGATGAGCGACAAAGATACGCACTTTCTGAATGAAACAATCAGTGCCTTAATAGAGGAATTCCAGGTCTACCATCAAAATAGTACACCATATCACCCACAGGCCAACGGCATTGTTGAGGCCTTCAACAAGATTTTGGAGAACGCGTTGATGAAGAACTACAACGTGCAACGAAATGACTAGGATGTGTGCATACCTACAGTACTCTAGGCATATAGAACTACTTGCGAGAAGCTGAGAAGGAAAACATCGTTCAAGTTGGTCTATGGGGTAGAAGATGTAATGCCTATGGAATATATTGTGCCTAGTCTGTGCATAGCAGCTCTCACAAGTATGGAAGATCGTGAAACCTAGGAGGAATGGCTCGCGCAACTGATGGAGCTTGAAGAGGACCAATTCTTGGCTGGATTCCATCATCTAGTATAGAAGGAGCATGAAAAATCATGGCACTATCTCCACATCAATCTACAAACATTCAAAGTAAATGATCTTGTCCTATTATATGATAGTAAGTTCATTAAATTTCCGAGTAAATTCCAGATGCATTGTCTAGTGCCATATATTATCAAAGAAATTATAGATGGAGGCACAGTTCAACTCACAAAGTTGAATGGAGAACCTTTTGCAAGAAGAGTGAATGGAAGTCGATTGAAGCCGTATACAAGTGATCCTGTGCAATGAATATATGGCGGTAGGATAGTCTTAGTACTCCATGCAATTGCAAGGGAGCACGAGATTATAAACTACATTTTCAGGGTTGGAGGACTATGCAATAGGTGGGTTGCACGGAATATGATAAATATGCAATCCCAGGAGCTGCGCATAGAAAAATGGGCCAAGGAGAGAGGTTCCACGCAACGCAGCAGAAAAGTGACTGTTGGAGTCATTGTTCATGACTTGACAACTAGGAGACAGCTAAGGGGAGTAGGTTGGTGGCATTTAAGGCCAAAATATTGAAGATCTGCCACCAAAACAACATTAATTGTCAGAATTCAGGGGGAATGGTCGGATTTGAATTCAAAAACCCCTATAAATTATGCATGTTGGTCCAACAGAGAACACTTTGAGCCCTTATTGTTTTTGTTGAGCTTTGTTGTTTGTTGCCCATGAACTGATCGTATTGGGAGGATTTAGTTGTGAGCCTTAAATTTGTTAAGCTGTCGGAGTTGAATCAAAAGTTCATTCTCGAGAAAATGCTTGGACCAAGCCCTGCAGAAACCGTGAGCACTGGTGGCGATGTTGCCTCTGATGGAGCCGCCCCGGAAGTGGTGAGTATGGAAGCTCTGACTCCTATGCCTATGGTGTCGAGGTCGCCTAAGCCGAAGCCTACCCTTGCAAGAGAAAACTAGATAGCTAAACCAAGGAAGGATAAGTAGAAAAATCTAGTACCAGTCTGCGAGTCTCCCCCGGAAGCATTCTGCAGCATAGAAGCAAAAGAAAGACAAGCAACTTGAGAAGGTAGTTGACCTAGAGGCTGATGAAGGCCAGGACGCAGAAGACATAGATGCTAAGGGATTGGATCCCATCACAAAGCTACCTGACTATATCCCTCTGCGCAAAGGGAAGACGAAGGTCACAAAGGATCTAGATTCAGACAAATTTTCCATTTCTATGCCCCTACTGCCTGAGCAGGTTCCCTTTGAAGGTCCACGGCTTGCGCAGATCCAACTGCAGAAGATGGAAGATTGGGACCTCGCAAATCATGCTAGGTTTCCCCACTTAGAAACACATAAATATATGAAGCGCATCTACTATGCGGAGGCGGGTGTTACCGCACTAGAGATAATGGAATGGATCCGCGTTGTGGAGAACTCGAGATTACTGAATCTGTTGTGGGTGCCCCATTATCACCGCACCCTTATCAACACAACTTGCATGTGCCAACTGCTCACTCTGGTACATGATGGGTTCTTATGGCTAGGAGAGCCTATCCCCATCATTGACATGCTTATCCACAAAATCATGCATCTGCCATATGAGGGATTAAATCTAGCCAAGGAGTTTGGCGGAAAGACATGAGAAAAGGATATGGAAGAAAGAATTAAGAAGGAATTCAACCTCTAAAGAAGGTGCAAGGATATTCTATCACCTCTATCAACGACCCCTGTCATTCAAATTGCCGCCCAAATTTTAGCAAGGAAGGTGATGAGGAAGTGTCGCGCGGAAGAAGTTCTGGCATTCATAGTCTCCCTAATTGCACAGTGCATGAAGGGCGTGTAGTTCAACTGGTCTAAGTACCTATGCCCAGAATTCCTTGCCAATTTCCGCGAGGCCCAGGATGATACCAAGCAGTTTCATTACGCTTGGTTGCTGCTATCTATTGTTTTGGTTGTGTGGGAGCTATCGAAGGATAGCCAGTTTCCTCCACTTGAAGAAGGACCACCAGAAGCAGTGTATTTTGCATCTCTATGGGCTACAAAGGACCTTGCATGGATCACAGAGACAAAGATGTTTTGGGTCCTGATGGAAATCAGTCTCTACATGGCCATCAATTAGCAGCCAAGGTTTTCCCCAATCATGTATACATAGCTATCAACCTACGCAACATTCAAAGCTGATTTCCACAGAGTTTACATTCAAGCGTGGAAGGATCCACAACAAAAATGGCATGAATTGACATACTTGGTGATAGATACAGATGTACAGGAGGTGACCGCACGATGGCTAACTAAGTGGCATGCCCCCTCAGTCTTAGATGTTGGAACCAGTAAGGGCACGGGAAGTTCTGTAGAAAGGAAGTAGCTAAGAAAGATGCGTAGAAACTGGGCAAACAAAGAAAGAAGGAAGTCGCAAAAAAGGCTTGAATGGAGAAAGAGCGTATTGCCATGGAGCAAGCAAAACAGGAGGAGCGTGAGTCAGAAAGAAGTGGAAAATCACCTTCGCCAGAGATTGAGGAGGAATAACTATCTGAACAAGGTGGCAAGGGAGATAAGGGCAAGAGCACCCCCTTCATTTTGAAGAAGCATGGAAAGGGGTAGCAGGAAGGTCCCTAAAAAAAACAAAAATCGAACAAGTCGTAGGGTGATCCCATGGTTTTGACAAAGGGCGATCTTGATGAGATTGGGGAAAAAATAAGGGACACTACAACTGAAGTGTTGTAGCAGTTCAAGCAGCAGTATATGCGGACATTGGGGAGTGCCCAAAAGGATCTGCGTGAGCTGCAGATCCAGGCCAGCAGAATACAGGTGGGCACTGGTCAAGCGAGCACAGAACAAGCGAGCCTAGCACCTGGGACGAGTTAAGCAGCCGAGCTGGTAAGGACCCTCGACCTTAGAACTATTGCCTTACCAAAAGGGTCCCTTCGTGCGAAATCATTTGATGATTGCATCATCTTAAGAACACTAAAGAACGTCAGGCTGAACATAGCAGCGCTCCCCGATGAGATTCTTCACGCATTTCATGCACGGGTAACAGAGGAGCGCACTCTCAACCTAATCAGGAAATACAGGGTGAACAATAAGAAGATGTTCACTGAGAAGATGCAAGCCTTAAAGGAAAGGGAGACGTTGCAGGCACAAAGTTCCCAACTAGAGTCCACAGTCACAGAGGCATGTAGAATAGTTCCTGAGTTGCATATTCCTGAGGATGCACATCCAGAAGTGAAGATTAGAAAATTAGTTATTGGGGTGCGCGAAGCAAGGGCAGAAGTTGAACAAGTTCAATTTGAACTCAATATGAAAATAACTAAGTTTCAATTAAAATTGCAGCCCACGACTCCGCCTGAGGTCCTAGAGCAGCGTGGAGCCGCCATCAGAGAAGGAATGGCCACCCTAGATGCCACAGTCGTCGATTTTTTGGAATTATTTGAGCAAGCAATGGAGTTGGTGACAACTCTACAGGAAGATCCAAACCTATAGATATTTTATATAGAATTCAGGGAGCTACAAAGGCGGTATGACGAAGTCCAAGGCAACGACACGCTCCATTGCACCATCACAACGCCTAGCCAAATTGCAGGAGGGGAAGCAGCTCCTCGCAAAGGTAGAGGCGGCACAAAAGAAGGAGGCCTTTCTTAAGGCTAGGCTACAGCATTGGTTAGAGGAGGCTTACTAGGTCATGACCAGAATTCACAAGAAGCTAACGAGCTTGCAGCAGATGCAATAGACAAAGAGGTTAGTCGCAGAAGGACCAACTACAGAGAAGCTAGTTGAGGAGATCAAACAGGAAACCACTCAGAGCATTGCCGAAGTTGTTGTAGTTCAGATGGAGCTAGGGGATCTTTGCAGCAAGATCGCAGTGTCAGCCAAGTGACTCGAGGGCAAGTCACGATCTTTGTGTTGGGGGCCTGTTGGTATGTGGTCTCCTGGGTCAGTTTTGGGGTTAAAATAACCCAAGTTTGATATAATTTTTGCAAAAGATGTAAAGTCTCAGCGATTTTTGGATGCGAATTGTGTAGAGGATTAGGTTTCAAAGGGGTTTTAGCCCCT
The DNA here is from genome assembly GCA_000404065.3 of Pinus taeda. Lineage (NCBI taxonomy): Eukaryota > Viridiplantae > Streptophyta > Pinopsida > Pinales > Pinaceae > Pinus > Pinus taeda. Next base: position 15,247 of record APFE031203342.1, on the reverse strand, counting down.
TGTTTATGAAAACTTGAGTCGGTTTTGAGATCCACCCATGGTCTGCGGACCATGGGATTGTATGTAAAAGGCTATAAATAGGTGTGTCTTAGAGAGTCTAAACTATAATCTATGTGGATGAAGATTAGAGTCTTGGAAGTAATAATGCAGAGAAGTGGTTTGGATAGGAAAGAAAGGCTCTGTAGCTGAGTGCACAGAGGCCTAGGTAGAGTCCGCAGTTGAATGCACAAACCCCTGCAGCTGAGTGCACAAGGTATTTTTGAGTATGTAATACCATATTTAAGATCAATAAAGAAGATTATCGAAGAATTATTGTGTATATATGTTTATCTCTGTTTACTTATGTTTACGATATATGTTATGGATGAATGATATGTTTATGAAATATTGACCAAATGATGTGTGATTCACTCGAATAAGTCTTAATAGATGCACACAATGCATATTAAGTACTTTCACGAAGATTGTGATGAATTATGTTATGTTTTCTAAATAACTTAAGTAGATATGCATGAACGCTAATCTAGGATTGTTCTCTGGTGCGCGTAAGTGGATAAATCAACTAATAAGGGTCCGCAAAAGCTAATCGTACACCTTTGCGAAGGTCTAGAGGCTATTTCAGTAGAGTTGTAGTATCGAGACCTATGGGCTTATAGATCTGCATGAATGCATATATGAGGCATTAAAAGACATCACACTGATCTCTGGATGTGAAGACTTGGTTCCAACGTCCCCCATACTATTTTGAGTGAAACTATAGCCTGCACTACGTGAGTTGTTGTCGAAAGGGCCAGTAGTGTAGGGTTTTGTTGGTTCGTGCAACTAACTTTGAACCTAGATTAGGACCCCATAAGCCAATAATCCTCCATAGGTGATCACCTTAAAGATTATTTATTTCACCTTCCCCTCTTTTCTAGGTCTAGCCTACATAGGTCACCTAGGGCATCAATTATCTCATAATATAGACATTCAAACACTTTGATTTTTGGTCCACAACTGTGTTGGTGTGTCCTCAAGAATCCATCCAAATTTCGTGAGATTCTGACTGTGGGACCTTGAGATATCATAGCCCTAACTTAAATATTGATTCTTGCCCCTAGTTTCCTTTAGCTAGAAACCTCACTGGGATCATTGAATTATATTTCATTGGAAATTCCCTCCTTGATCCCCTTCCCCTCCCTGATTAGGTCAAGTATATGACTGGTTTCTAAACGCTACCTCCTTGACCTAACCCCGAGTCCACTTGGTCCCATGTGGTCCCACACACTATTAAGGATAATTCTTCAAATATCACCTAGAATAAGAGCCTTAATAGGAATTTTAAGGTTTAGGGACCTCCATTATAAGATACATACCCTAAACCTAAACGTTGAAATTCTCCTTAAACCCTTCCTTGAGAGCCTTCAACCTTGCCTTACAAAGAAAGAAAGCCATACATTTGAGCCTCTCTTGTGAATAGGCCCCCAAGGTCACCCCTTCACCCTATCATTGATCCATTCATTTCGTGATCCTTATTATAGGGGACTCCTCCCATAGGTTAAATTCTGTAAAGAGTAGGGAGCCATAGCTGAGATGATAGTGGGCTATTGCTCCATTGTTTCCCTTGACCTGGTAGCATCCCTCAAAGGATCCCCTTTCAGAACCCCTTGTAGCTTGAGCAGTAACGTTTCTAGTGTCATTGTCGAGGACACGAAATGTGTGTTTTCTCCCCATACGACATATTGACATATCATTATTGGGGACTCCATTGGAAGAACGAAGCCTTAGTTCTTCATTGTACTCCAAATTTAATTCTTGTAGGGTGAACCAAGCATCTATCAAGGCACTTCATTTCACCTTACCGACTCCATTTTAATCATAATACGCAAAATTATAAAAAAATGGACTATCTAAGTAGGGAAATTTATCTTGGTCCTACATTTGCAAAAAATCAATGACCAAGACATTCAAGAATTGCAAGAGAATGTGGATAAATATGCAGAGTATTATCAAAATATATTGGAATATATGGATATGGAATTCATGCTCAAGTTTTATAGGTCGCAACAAGTGCAACTTGACACAGTGAGGTGTTCCTATGAGAAGGATCCTAGTCGCCTCCTTAACGTTTCTTGCATAACTTGTGCTTTGAATGTTTTGGATAACCTTATCAAAGACAAATAATATAACCAGGTTCAAATTCCCACAAAGGGTAATTAATTGGATGGTCAGGGTGACACCAAAGAAACCTCAAATGTAAGAAAGGATGATGAGCAAATAGAATTAGAATACAATGGTAATGAGAAGGGGAACGTCTCCTCTAATGATGATGAAGAGTTGGATCCTATGAGCTTCCTAATCATGCAAGAAATAATGGATGAATATAGTAGGTCATGCAGGGGGTTAGAACCCCACTAATGCTCTCATCCTATGTAACAAATACCTTAGCTATTGTTCTTCAAGAGAAGAGATAATAAGAGTTGTCTCGCTTGTCAACTAACCAAATGAAGATACCCTTGAGGATCTAACTGATGGGAAAGAAGATGAGTCCTTGTTGGATCCACATGATGAATGAGATGATTTTGAGAACATGTATATTGAGAATGATGATACTATGGAAAGTAAAGTTGAAGCTGACCTTACCTTTGTTGAGGGTATCACTCCTGATAACTCTCCTTTTGAGAACCTTGAGGAAGGTGATTGATCTAGGTGGATATTTATGGCCACATGCCAAGTCCTCTTGGACCCCCACCATTGTTTCTTTCAGCTTTTTAGTTTCCTTAATTGTAGCACAGTTTACTATTTTTAGCAGTTTTTTGGGTCCTGAACTTTCGGAGTCGTTTTGAGGCTGCAAACGACGTTTTTTGGGAAAATTGGGAGCAACATGGGTCCATGGACCAATTTTTCTCTTCCCAAAGTTGTAGTTCTCGGATAGATCTTTCTAATGAGATACTGTGTGCGTCAAACAGAGATCGTATGCCAAAGTTACGACCCTGGGACTTGATGTACCAATTTACCCAAACGGGGCCCATAGTTTGGCGTTTCATCTTCTAGGGTTAGGTTTTTGGATGTTTAGGTTTTTCCATTGTTTCTCAACAATAAATAGGCCTTCAAGCCTCATTGTAACACAATTGAGAGGCATGTAGTCGCCACATCTCTTCTTAGAGATAAGCTACCATCGCACTAGCTGGTTTATTTCCATTGTTGTTTGTAAGCATATTTTAGTATTTTACATTAATGAAATGAAGTATTATTTTTGTTGCATCTTTGTGTTTATGGTTATCTCTATAATTTGTTGCGTTCTTGTTTAAATCTGGATCAGTGGTATCAGAGTGGTCTGCTTTTTCTCTATTTTTCTTTGCATGTTCCCAATGAGGTCGAGATATAAGGAGTTAGGGCTTGAACTGGTCGAACCTTTGCAAGACCAGCCTCACAAATCCCGATGGCCTCCCATGGCGAATGAAAAGAAAGACGAGGGGGCAGGAGATCCTATCAAAATCTTGCTCAAAGAATCTCTCGAGCGACAAAGGAACACAATGACGAACAACTTTTCCCAAGTCCTTCTGCGGCTACCCACGGGCGACACATCGACTTCCAACAGCTACTCCGGAAACGCCACACCGTTTAAGGTACAACTTAATTTTGAAATCCCCATATTCGAGGGTCAGATAGACGTAGATTTCGTCGATAAATGGTTAAATCTGCTAAAGGGTTATTTTTGTGTTCATGATTTTTCCAGTCGGGAAAATATTATTTTTGCTCTTCTCAAAGCAGCCCCTCACGTCAAGGACTGGTGGGAAACCTACTGCGAGAAGAAGGATGAAAGTACAGGCTCACTATTTTCAGCCACACCCACTTGGGATTCATTCTGAGATGCCATCAAGGAGTAGTACTACCCTGTCAGAAGCTATGAGGATCAACACGTAAAGTGGACCACGCTGTGGCAGGGAAGGGACCAAGACGTGTCTGAGTTTACCAATATTTTCCATACCCTTTGCACAAAGTTGGGGATCAAAGATTCAGAGCAACATTTGGTACTCAAATACCATGGTTGCCTGCACAAGTACATCCAAGAAGAAATAGAATTCCTAAACATCCCCTCGCTCGGCACAGCTTATCGATATGTCATCAAGGTCGAGCAAAAGTTTAAATAGAAGAAACGAGACTTTGGATCTGCGAATCTGAAGCAAGGGAAAGGTGCCCCCAAACCACAGAATAAAGGACAAAGCCAAGGCAGGGTGGCCCAAGACAACCTGCCAAAGCTACAAGCAAAGAACAACGTCGTGAAGCCGGAAAAGGACACAGGAAAGTGGTGTGAGTTCCATAAGAACTCCACTCACAACACAAGTGAGTGTCGGGCCAAGAAGTCACTGGTGGCCGAGCTAAAGGTTTCAAAAGTAGATGCATGTTCTGACTCTAAGTTAGAACCCCATAAGGGGAATGACAAATCGAAGCAGATTATCAATGCGGAGCCTAATGCCACCATTGCCACCATGAAGATATAGAAGGAGGAACCCGAAGATCCAGAGGAGGAGCGTCTCTTCCACTCCCAAATGTGGGTAAAGGGCTCCCCACTACAGTTCATTGTCGAAAATAGGAGCCAAAAGAACCTCATTTTGACAAAGGTTGTGAAGCAGTTGGGATTATCGGCCACAGCACATCCACAACTGTACACCATCGGGTGGCTTCACCAAGGACGGGATCTTCGCATGAGCCAGCAGTGTCGCCTTCCATACAACATCAAGCCCTTCACAGATAGGTATTGTTTTGACATTGCTCCCTGAGTTTGTGATGTATTATTAGGACAACATACTTGTGAGCGACATTGGTATGAATCAAGGCCCCGTGCTGTTATTGTTACTTTGGGAAATAAGTTGTACAGGATACCAGAGGTAGCACCGCCTACTGCCATCTCTTTGATTACTTCAAAACAATGTAGTAAGCTCATTTCCAAAACCAGGGAATTTGGTTTCCTGATGATATGCCCTCAAGAAAAGAAGAAGATGGTGGCCATAACCTCCGACAAGGCCCCTCTGCATGACAACTACAAATGGACAAAGTCGTGGAGTAGTACGAGGACATCTTCACCTCCCCTACAGGGGTTCCTCTGCACTGTCAGGTTAAGCACTCCATCGATCTGACCCCAGGTGTGCCACTGCCCAATGGACCAATCTATCGACGCTCCATTCTGGAGAATGATGAAATCAAGAGGTAGATTTAGGAGCTGCTACAAAAAGGTCATATCCGTCCAAGTTCATCACCCTGTGGGAGCCCAATCGTGTTGGTACAGAAGAAGGATGGGACTTGGAGACTCTGTATTGACTATTGGATGCTGAACAAGATCACTATCTGTAATAGGTACCTAATCCCATGGATTAATGACCTCTTGGACCAACTGAAGGGGGAAAATTATTTCAGCAAGATTGATTTGAAGTCAAGATATCACCAAGTACCAATCGAACCCTCCGATGCGTGGAAGATTGTCTTCAAAGCCAAGGAGGGCCTTTTTGAATGGTTGGTTATGCCTTTTAGATTGATGAATGCTCCTGCAACCTTCATGAGGCTAATGGATGACATCTTGTGGCCATTCACTAACTCATTTGTAGTGGTATACTTGGATGACATCCTGATCTTCAGCCAAATTGGGAAGATCACCTCCACCACATCTTACAGGTTCTCCAAACACTGCGGCAACAAAAGTTATGTGCCAATTTGGAGAAATGCACTTTTGGCATGACCCAGGTTCAGTATCTAGGATACATTATTAATGAATAGCAGGTCTATGTGGATCCATCCAAGATCCAATTCATTCGAGATTGGCCAGCTCCAACCACTCTGACAGAGCTCTGCAACTTTCTAGGTCTTGCCAAATTCTACCACAAGTTTGTATTGGGATTTTCTCATATCACTTGGCCCTTGAGTTAAGTCACCACGGGAGGAACGGAAGCAAAATTATTTTGGTCTGAATCTCAACAGAAGGCATTCACAGAGTTGAAAGATTGCCTCTGCACGGCACCAGTGCTTACATTACCAGACTTGCAACAGCCATTTGAGGTCGTGACAGATGCCTCTGACTATGCTATTGGGGCAGTCCTTACTCAACACGGGCATCTAGTGGCATATCACAGTGAGACACTTTCAGACACAATCCAGAAGTATCCCACTTATGACAAAGAGATGTATTCCATTGTGCAGGTCTGCCGACAATGGAAGAATTACATTTTGTGGAAGGAAATTGTCATCCACACAAACCACCAACCCCTGCAGTTCATACAGACCCAAGGGAAATTGCAGAATGATCGCCATCAGAAGTGGTCCACATACCTGCAACAGTTCCATTTGAATATCAAGTATAAGAAGGGTAGCACCAATAATGTTGATTATTGTGTCAATCGACCACCGATCATGGCGTTAACCATTGTGCTCAACTCTTGTGGGCACAAGACTTCTAATTGGCCACTTCTCTACAAAAGCGACCCAGAATTCAGCCACACATACTAGAAACTCTTGGAGGGTCAGCATGTTCCAGATTTTCACCTCCAGGATGCCCTGTTATGCCACCTGGGTCACCTTTGTGTTTGTTCAAGCAAGCATACCGAGATGATTTGGGAATCACACTATAGTCGGGCTGTTGGACATTTCGGGGTCGAGAAAACGGTGGAAATAATGAAGAAGTATTTCTATTGGCCAAATCTTTGACAAAATGTCAGGAAGTACATCAGATCATGCACTGCCTACACCATTGCCAAACCGACCATCAATAAGCAAGGCCTCTATACCCCACTACCTACCCCTAGTTGACCTTGGGAATCCATCTCCATGGATTACATGTCAGGCCTTCCTTCCACTAAGCATGGAAATGACTGTGTTTTTGTGGTCGCCAACAGGTTCTCGAAGATGGCCATTATAGCTACCTGCAAGAAGAATATCACAGTAGAAGCCACTGCTAAACTCTTCTTTGAATGAGTGTGGGTACACTTTTGGATCCCACAGTCTATCATCTCAGATCAGGATAGAAGATTCCTAAGTACATTTTGGTCTAGTCTCTGGTCGATGCTCGGCACTAAACTCACTAAGTCCACAGCCTTCCATCCTCAAACTGATGGCCAGACAGAGGTTGTCAGCAAGATGATCGTACACATTCTGTGCATGTACAACTTGTTAGTGTCAATCTTTCCAGCCTTCCTCCAGTGATCAAACATGCTCTTACAAAGTTATTTTGAAGTGTCAAGGTCAAATTTTGTCATTTCAAAGAGTTTTCAAGCAAAATTTGGTCACTAGGCATTAGGTCTAGAGTTTGCTTTCACTCCTTCTAAAGTTGTCCAAATGGCAGTCTATGTCATCATTTAGCTGAGTCTATCATCATTCATAGGGTTTTCATTATCATGTCAGTGTCTAATGAGTCATTTTACGTCTTGTTCATGCTTCAGTTGCGCCCAGGCAAGGTCATTTCCTTCTCCTAGGGTTTTGAAGCCATTTTCTCTTGGATGGTCAAATCATCGGCAAAAATTGTTTCCTGATGTTCATACACCTTCCCCTATCCTTCATGTACCTTATCAAACACTTCCCATCCCTTAGATCCGCCAAATTCCTCATTTTTGCACAAACCCTAGTTTCTAGCTACAACCTGGCAATTTTCTAAGTTTGGCCTGTGATTTGCCCTTTTGGACCCCTTCCCCTCACTCAATCTCTAAGATTCCACTTTCCCTTGCTTCCTAACATCCCTCCCCACTCCAAAAAATTTCCCCAAGAATTTAGAAGACCCCTATCCCCTTCATTTCGCTTCATTTCAACAAAATTCCTTGTTTCACACATCGGGGCAAGTTTCACTCAAATGATGTTTCAAATCAGTCAAAGATGAATTTTGGGAAACTGAGAGAGGTTTTTGTCCATAACATGCCAAAGAAGAAAAACCACTTTCACTTTTTGTACAGGTGTCATGGTTTTAGAGAAATGTCAAAATTACAATCGCTGGATCCAAGGTGGTTGGCCAAAGCACAAAAACGAAAGAAGAAGACCAACCCGCTCTGTATCTTGGCTAAGGCCTCTCTCACTCACCATGATACTCATTAGCCTCCTCCTAGCAGCAAACCCAAGAAATTTTGAGAGTTTTGAGGCATTTTTGGCATTTTTGAGAATTTTACAGGTTTTAGCCATTTGAGTGGTCTCACCCCGTGCGCGACCAGTCATGGGGACAGCTCAGAACGGGGAAAACTCTACATTTTTGGAATTTTCATGCAAAAATACACTTGCCTATGGATGGGTTTCAGATTTTATGAAGATTTGGGCTCCCAAAAGCTCAAAATACATGCAAATTTTGAGTTTCTGCCCTTTTTTTGAGTTGCAGAAAGCTGCCTTGGGAGAAATGACTTTTGAGGGGTCAAATCAACTCCAAATTCGAAAATTCCAGTGGGGTTGGAAAGTAGACTCATAGACATTTCCATTGAGCTATCTTGCACCTTATTTGGACACCGGGAAGGCCCTCAAACAGAGATGTCAATGCGCGTGACCAGTCAAAGTGAGGTGCGCGACCACTCAGGGAAATTTGCCTGTTTTGACCAGTTCTGCCAGCAAAACACTGTTTTTACTTTGGTTGACTTTTGAGGCATGTAAATGATGGATTTTTCTGTAATTTTCATGGCACTTAGATACTTTTACTCTCCTTGAACACTTCTAGAAGTTTCCTTGATGTAAATGGTAAATATTTAATGCATGGATAGGTTTTCTAAGTTTTAGAGGCAAGTTGTTTTGACTGCCTATTATCTAGTGATTACTTTAGAATTAGTTGAAACAGCTCCTAGGAAGCTGAGCTCGACCCCTAGAGGTGGGGAAAGGAGTTAGATCTTCTATATTATGCCTTCTCTTACTCATTTTCATGGTTGGACTCTTGAGGGAGAAGCTCTATTGTATTTTTACTTGTATCTCTGCAATTTGAGGAAAAGGAAGGTCAGGGTTTTGCAGACATCATTGTGGATTCTTGTGGATTATTGTGCTGATG
>APFE031203338.1:61257-74704 GCA_000404065.3 Pinus taeda | reverse complement strand
ATAAAATAATTATACAACATATATCTTGTTACTTATTTCCTCAAAAACTTACCATAAATAAATGAAATTACTCCTTATTTCCTCCCAAAAAAAACTTACCATAAACAAATGAAGTTGCTCCTTATTTCCTCCAAACACTTACAACAAATAAATGAAGTTGCTCCTTATTTCCTCTAAAAACTTACCATAAATAAATGAAGTTGCTCCTTGTTTCCTCCAAAAACTTGAACATAAATAAATGAAGTTGCTCCTTGTTTCCTTCAAAAACTTACCATAAATAAATGAAGTTGCTCCTTGTTTCCTCCAAAAAACTTGAACATAAATAAATGAAGTTAGCTCCTTATTTCCTCAAAAACTTAACATAAATAAATAAAGTTTGCCAAGTGAATATCCTATTCAATAACAATGATGGCTAGTGAGAGCGATTGCAATTATTAAACATGGCCCGTGAGAGCGACTGCAATTATTAAACATGGCACCAAAATCAATCACAATCATGGCAATCCCTGTTTGCGCAAAAAATGACCGTATGTCTGCCGATGCCAATTCCAAATTGTTAGTGCTGTAGCTAAAAAATCATGGCAGTACAGGAGTCAGTACCAGTGTCAGAGATCCATATGCGATAAACTGCAAACAAATTTTAGTGAATACCATACTGACGAGAGCTGATATATTTGAGATTTTTTTGGATACATATTTTTTTTGTATGGTGAGGGTGAGCCTGCCAAACTCTCTACCAACGCCCCCATCCAATAAGTAAACCCTAACCGATAGGGGCTCGATTGATAAAGAGAGGATGCATAAGCATGCTCGACTGTTAAGGAACTGATTGAACCTAAACTACCACACGCTCATATATAACTACCACCATACAAGAGCCGTAAGGCCGCTAGACCATAAGGATGCTGTAGTTGTGAAATCGATATAATTTAAGTGTTTTTGGATTTGTTAAGGGACTAAATCTATTTATACATTCAAAATCACAGTTTGAATAAGAAAAAATTTATAATGTCACTAAAAATTATTTCGCTTAATTTTAAGCTTACGAAAATTAAAAGCATCTATACAAAGAGAATTTATAGTGTTTCTGAATTGTTAAAAGACTAAATCCATTTATACATTCAAAATCACACTTCAAATGATAAAAATTTACTATTTGGCGAAAACTTATCCCACCTAATTCCAAGCTTACAAGAATTAAATCCACCTTTGCAAAGAGAGTTTAGAGAAAACCAGACCCTAAATGAAGGATCTTCAAACAAATTAGGTAAATGATTCTAGAAACCATCAATTATTGTCAGTGACCGCCACCAGCTTAATGAAAGCAATGCTTTATGTGTAGGGACTGTTATAAGTCAGCGTCACAGATCTGCCATTTATGGCGCATTCAGATCACTCTTTACAATACGTGGGAGCAAAAACCGGCTTTGATACCCATCTCAGAAGGGCTTACTTTTATGCCCAGAAATTGGGTGTACTGTGTACATCATGATAAAAAGTATAACCAACCTGGTAACGTGGACGATTGCCCCCAGACGATGAAGATATTTTTTCATAAAGATTCATTTTATTAAAACTGTGATTTGTTCCCAGTTTTTTTCAAATGCCCTTTCTTAGACTCAATACGTCAAAGGTACCCTTTTAATTATGTAGAAAAGAAGTAAATGGCTTAATCCCACACCAAACTCAATATGACTCATTAATTTTTAATGGCTTGATTTAGTAATTTGAGTGGTTAGAAATATTGTTTGATCGGCCATCCACCAAAGTTTATTTCCCAAGAACATATTTAACCTGTTATAATAAGATTCGACAATTCAAAATTCAAATAGAGCAATGTGTCATACATTCATGCCCAGCTACTACCATAGTAAGTGAATGACGCAGCTACACGTCATTTCTCTGTTTTAAAGTCCGAGAAACCAGTGAGTCTGTACATTGGATTCTGGCTTAGTCCAGCCATCTTACCAAGAACATTAATAAGTAAGTGAGGTACCTCAGCTTCATTTCTCTGTTCTTAATTCCTAGAGAAAACCAGTGAGTCTGTAGTTTGGATTAGTCCAGCCAACTCCCCAAAGGACATTAATAGTGAAGTGAGGTACCTCAGCTTCATTTCTCTATTCTTAATTCCGAGAGAAAACCAGTGAGTCTGTAGTTTGGATTAGTCCAGCCAACTCCCCAAAGGACATTAATAATAAGAGATGTAAGGCAACTGAACAACAGTTCTCTGTTTTAGGTGCACATTAATTTAGAACAGGACAGCTCTGAGATTTCAGTGAAGGCAGTGGAAAATGGATCATCGTTGATGTTTAAAAATATTAATATGAACTATAATGTGGTTGATATATGTCATGTTATCATGAAAAGGTAAACATGAATTTAGAGATACAAGAAAGGTAATATTTAAAATTTTGTGGGTTGATATAAAAGAGGTCAGTAGAATGAGAAAGAAGATATATTAGTATTTTTCATTTATAACTATGAGATAAAGATTTGGATTAAAAGAAAAATTAATTTGTTGGACATTGGATAAACCAACGCTCCCTGTGTGTTTCTTGACATGGACTAACCGTGGATCCTTATCTTTGGTGATGCGATCGTTGACTAACACCTGCGGGTTTTTGCCTAACGGCAATTGTGATTCGCAACAAGTGGTATCAGAGGGTAGGTCACGAGTTCGATACACACCCAGCTCGTGTTGGGGGGAGATTGTTGGACATTGGTTAGTTCGATACACACCCAGCTCGTGTTGGGGGGAGATTGTTGGACATTGGATAAACCAACGCTGTCCGTGTGTTTCGTGACATGGACTAACCGCCTATCGTGGATCCTTATCTCTAGCAATGCGGTTGGATCCTTATCTCTAGTAACGTGATCATTAACTAACACCTCCGGATTTGGTCTAATAATGACAATAGTGATTCCCAACATAATCTACAAACATTCAATAATGGCAATGGTGATTCCCAACATAATCTACAAACATTCAATAAAAAGTGTCTAGGCTAATGAAACCCTGAAGAGTGTGGTTACAGGTTAGGGTCCAGATACAATCCCAGTTTAACTTAATAATTTTAATCATGGTGAGATTGACAATGCGGACAAGGCTAATGAAACCCTGAAGAGTGTGGCTACAGCTTAGGGCCCAGATAAAATCGCAGTTTAACTTAATAACTTTAACCATGGTGAGATTGACAACGTGGACAAGGTTAATGAAACCCTGAAGAGTGTGGTTACAGCTTAGGGTCCAGATAAAATCTCAGTTTAACCTAATAACTTCAACCATGGTGAGATCCATGGTGAGATCGGATTAACTAATTAAGCATATTCTTCAGAATAAAGGTTTGGCTAATTGTCTAACTATTATAAATTTTGGAGTTTTTGGCTAGAATCTGGTAAAACAATTTTTTGTTAAATTATAATTTTTTGTTGTTTAGAATGGGTTTTTGACTACATATATGGATTTAGCACCATGAAAAACCATTTTTTGTCAAATTGTGATTTTTTGCTGTTTAAAATGAGTTTTTGACTGTCTATATAGATTTAGCATCCTGAAAAACCCCTGGGTACTCTGATTGTGGATAGTTCGCAACTCAAACTTGTAATTCCATAAATCTCTACTAGATTCTGAATAAATTCTACAAGAAAATATGCTAAAAAAACTCCAAAACTTATAAGAAGAAAACTACAACTTGTATAAAGTGAAGGTAAAACGATCGGCAATGGTGTTAAGATTCTTTGTGAAACTACGACACACTGATTTTAATTGAACATCAAATGATAAATGGATGCAATTTTCATTTTACTTCATTATTTGTAACCTTTCTGTTATCAGTTAAACATAAGCATTGAATTTGAAGCCAAGTGTACATTTCGATGTATGATACATATGAAACAAGAATATAGAAGCTAATGATGAAAAAGATGCATAGCATTTGCAGAATAGGACTGAAACAAGGAGTCTGCTCATGTAGGCTCGTTAAAACATGGCTTCCACAAAGAGCAAAAGGTGACAAGTGTACATTTCGATGTATGATAACATATGAAACAAGAATATAGAAGCTAATGATGAAAAAGATGCATAGCATTTGCAGAATAGGAGTGAAACAAGGAGTCTGCTCATGTAGGCTCGTTAAAACATGGCTTCCACAAAGAGCAAAAGGTGACAGGATGACTCTTCCAACACAGAGAAATACACCCATCCTCCAAACGCATCTCCCAATTTGAATCATGTTTACGAAGCATGGCTCTTGCACAGTCAACTATTTTGTCACTCGGGATTTCACATACAAATCCCTCCTCCCTAACTCTATTGGCCCAGTTCAAATGGTTCTCGTTTCTCTCCACACGAGAAGCACCATCATATGCTACATTATTAACTAACCCCATGGCAGCCTCGCCTTCAACCATACGCCTCTCCTCGCACTCTCTTCCCTTGAAACATACGCTTGTTGAGTCCAAGAATCTCCATAGATGATCTACAGAGTTCTTAAATCTTTCTATGAAATCAGGAGATGAATGGTCTATATCATTATCACTCAAGAAAAACACCAGGGGATTTAGGTCCTTTATGAATTTGATGAACTTGTCACGAGGGGAAACTGATGTTAACTGGTTGTCTTTGCCTTCATTTTTGTCCAAGCCCTCCCCTAAGAGTTGATGAAGACGAAATTGTCCACAGATTGCTAATGCCTCGTCTTCTTTGACCCCTAGGGCTTCCCTGGTGAGGGAATCTAGGGGTTGTGCAATGACATTGACTTCCATGTCAAGGTTCAAAGTCTTTGCATACCTCTTCAAACGGTTGGGGAAGTCATTGGAAGGAGGGCCAGCGGAAAAGGGTGCCCCAAGAGTGTCTGCTATGATAGTTAGCCTTAGGAGACTAGGAGGCCCAGCTGGTCTTCTGGCCAATGCCTCCATGAATGTGGGCCATTGTATTCCATGAGAAACACCGATGTCTATTACATGAAGAGCTTTACTGTTCTGGTCTTCAAAGGCTTCCAGTAGATATTTATTGGCTATGGTGTACAGCAACTGATACCATGGACTTACCTCATGAAACTTGATAAGAGCCTTGTGAAACAACTTTGGATCTGCAGAGAGGAATTCCGAGCAAGGAAGAGAAGCGCCAGGATGCATGATCTTGGCAGTGAAAGCTCTCAGCCCATGTGCTGCAAGCCTATGGTTTGCATCACCTGAGATTGATGCAAGATCATGGAGGACCCATATGAGATGTTGAATGCGAACAATGTTATTGTTGGCTATAGCTACTGCACAAGGGTTTAGAAGTTGTTCAGCCCATCTCGATTCCTTGGGAAGATTAGGTGGACTACTCTGGCGTCCACCTGATCTGCCTTTGTTGTTGCTGTTGCTACTGTTGTTGTTATTATTGTTGCTGTTGTTTCGCGTGGCCTCCAAATCTAATTGATTGTCTGATTCTGCTCCATGCAAAGAACTTAACTTAGTTTCTGGGGCCAGGCAGTGGTTGCCATGATCCAAACTCTCTCCTGTGTGGGGTGAGGCTGCATTATTTTCGAAGACATTCCAGAGCTTGCCTTTGGTAGATTCACCTGAGACTCTAGCTCTTTTTCTCTTTTTGGTTATCTTGGGAGAATCCTCCACATCATTCTGCATTCAACAAAGAAACAGATTAATCATTTTTGGTTTTATAATATAGTTTCACAAGAAAATGCACATCACAAATCTATCTGGTCAAAGTTGTGGAATGAACAACAAAATCAGCAGCAGAAATATCAATAGCGTCTTCTTCTCCATCGTCTACCTATAACAGTATAATCCATAACATAGAGCTTCAAGGTGAAGGGAATTAGAAGAGAAAAGAGCAACATATCTCATTCCAAGTTATTTTGATTTGCTCAGAATCAAAGAACAATATTTGAAGATCAACATAAATAGCAGAAATAACAACAGAGTAAATCTTCTCCAATTTTATAATTGTCTGCTTCAGAGCCTATTCCAGAGAATGAGTCTCTCATATGAAAAATAGTAAAAGAAATTTCATAAGCAGTTCAGAGAGTTGGTGTCTTCTCCAGTGGTCCACTTCCAGGAAAGGCAATTGTCTCCTGTGCTAGAATTTGCATGGAGATGGATGTGAGTAAAGATCTCCCAACTAAAATGTTATAATTGTCTGCTTCAGAGCCTATTCCATAGCATGAGCCTCTCATATGAAAAATAGTAAAAGAAATTTCCTAAACAGTTCAGAGAGTTAGTGTCTTATCCAATGGTCCTCTTTCAGGAAAGGTGATTGTCCCCTGTGCTAGAATTTGCATGAAGATGGATGTGAGTAAAGAATTCCCCGCTGAAATGGCATCAACTTCATATGAATTTAGTTGAACCCAACAAAGCTCTTGACTGTTAAAACTTGAATTTTCAGTGAAAAAATTCATCCCGTCCCTTCTTTCTTAAAGTTCCGAAAGCAGGATTACAGGAAAAAGAGGATGTTCAATGGACTGTGGTCTTGTAGTTGAGACAGCACGTGGTGGACGTAGTGGCATTAAAGACTCCAATTCGAACCTCGAAGGAATGACAAAAGCAGTTCAGAAAGTCTGGGAGCCTCCCAATATATGTAGATATCTGGATTCTGATTATAGTAGCGAGTAAAATATCATTATTAAAACTGGAGATTTGCATATACATAACGGAGGCCTCCACTGAACAGGTTATGTAATATTGGGCTCCAAAACAAATCTCATAGATTTTAGCACATCTAAACCAAACCAAAGAGGCATTAGTTCAGTGATATACATAATGGGGGACTCCAAACACTGAACAGGTTACTTAATCGTGGGATCCAAAATCAGATCTCATAGATTTTAACACATTTAAACCAAACTATCCAAAATCTGCCAAAGAAGCACTCATTCAGTGGTGAGAAATTCTGCCACACACATACGACGTGAACGTCAAAGCAAAGAGCCAGGGTACAATTCCCAGGTGGGTACAAATTCAGAGGGACAAGAATGGGTGCAAGTCCCAGGCAATTTCAGCAAAAATGGACTTCCCTTACGAATTTCAAAGGAAAAAAACAGATACACACCCCTCATGACTTACAGAGGGACAATGATGGGTGCAAGTCCCAGGGAATTTCAGCAAAATGGGCTTCCCTTACGAATTTCAAAGGGAAAAAACAGATACACACCCCTCATGACTTACAGAGAGGGATAAGGGCAGGTACAAGTCCCGGGCAATTTGCACCTGCCGAATTTCAAAGGGAAAAGACCTGATGCATCTTCCCCTGGCAATTTTGGCAAAATAGTTACCCTTCTCACCTGTCATGTTAGCCTCTAATTTTGGAGTCAGTCTTTGTGTTACAGCTTCGCGGGTTGCTTCATATAATCCTAACAGCACTTCTAGCATTCATGGGACTAATAGATTCACTTGGAATATATTGCCTAGTGCTCCCCGGAACTACAAGCATATGAAATTCAATGGCATAGCTGCTGCACATCTAACATAAATTTTCAAAAAATAGACATACACACAGAATAGAGTAACAGAAACATAAAATTGAAATAATTCAATCTGATACACCCAAAACCTGCAAGCAAAACAATTTTTCAATGGAGATATACACATTGCATACACTGTCACAAAAACAGAATTGAACAAAAAATCAAGTCATGTCCATACAGAAACATACCACGGGAGGTTCTACCCAAAAGCTCTCTGCATCGCCCTTTTGAGCAGCTGGGGCAACCGAATCATTGCTGCTGAAAGATGGTTCCATAACGAACTGGGTTTCAGACTGGATGTCCATGGTAGGCAGCGCAGCTTCCCAGAAATCCTCATGGTCTTGGTCTGCAATAGGGCAGCTGTCCCCATTAATGAATGGATCCATTGATGAGCTCTCATCACCAATGTCCAACCAATCCAGGAGAGACTCATATCCCCCATTGCACTCCTCGCTTTCTGCCATGATCAGAGTCTGCGTGTGGTGTACTAATCTCTGCTTCTATTGATCTCCATTTATGAATTTGAGCAGACCAAAATGGTCAATTCAAGATCAATATGCAGACGGACCTCTTGGAAGCTGAGTCTGCCCTTCACCTCTCGCCCTATTTATATAATAAAAGAAAATAAAAAATGCTGACCTGCACACCAACTCCATGAGGTTATATGCTTAACTCGTGTAAATTATCACGAGCTCACTTTCTCATTCATGGTTTACTGAGAAATTGACTTTGCTACAACCTTAAATGGTTATGGCAGATCGGCTGCTCTCAGCTAATTTGTCGTTCAGGGATGACTTGTGCCTAAATTTTCGATTTTCGACCAATGCAACTTTCCTCTGACCCACCGCACCACAACTACCTCAAGAATCCATGATTTGCATACATTCGAAATTTTAAATATACCTTGTGCTCTTTTGACTTCAGCAACATCAGGCTTAGGCTTGTGTATGTATTTCAAACTTTACCCTCATACAACATGTTTTAATTCCTTTTATTTTTTTTTAATGTTTTTTTATAGGTGCGAAAACTTATTATAATTTAATTGTCAAACTCGCAGTGAAGACAGTCATCTCTAGTTACTAACTTCAAATGCATGTTGACTCATCACCCTTACTCAAGGAAAACAACGCCTCTTGGAATAATTCGCTAATGGTCAATAAGGAGCAAAGAAAACGAGCTCTTAACCAAGCAAAATCAATTTTAAGACATACTCCAGGCCCTAAATATGCTTTAATTTTATGTTATTTTCATAAGCTTTAATTTCTTTTTTATTTTAATTTTATTTTTTTAAATCAAGTAAAATGATTGTATATTGGTATCTTCAATTGTTTTATATCTCCAATTTAAACATCTTTAAAATGTGATTTTCATTATAAGCTAGAATGAAATATTTGACCCCAAGAAAGGTGTTAATGCTAAGAATTAATTTTGTTTAAAGTTAGTAGATGATTGAACTCTTAAGGAGGAATATCACCTTCACTTGGTGTGAACATAGAATGCATGAGGAACATAGAATGCATAAGGTATACGACACCATCAAGATTTGTATGGCATTAATGTGTATTCATCAAAACACTAATAAGCATTATCCAATCACGTTGAGCTCTAAGAGAGGTTAGTGCACAAGAGTGTACCAGAAATACCATGGTTTAATGATAGAGAATGGTCTTCTTATTCGGAAAGGCGGTATCGAGAAGATTAAAGTGAATTGTAGTTTCACCTCCCAAGATAACGATGAGGATGTCCTCCCCCTTCTGGATGCGTCCATGATAGAGGGTATGTGCTTCACTCTATCCTCACTCCTAGTTTTGATGTTTCCTTTTAGATTATGGCTTAGTTTGGTTTTAGAAAGTTGATCATGCAGTCCTTTTCATTTCTTTGGGTTCACTAGTTTTCTCTTGCCCCCTATCTTGACATCAAAAAAGCTACTCATTAGTCCTTTCATGTTCTTTGGTTTATTTTACCCTGCTTTAGTCTCAACCTTTAAGATGATCATTGTCTCTCAGTTTATTCTATCAGCCTTATTTCTACTTTGGCCCCTGATTTCCTATGCTCCCTTATCACCTTCCATTTCTTCCTCCCTTGGCCTCTTGGTATTTTTTTCTGCCTTGGGCTTTGTTGTGTTTTGTGGCAAGTCTATTTGTTGTTTAGGTCTCTATAATCTCTTTCTGTCCCAGAGTTGAGTCTCTAACTCCTCGTTATGTCTATCCTCTACACTTTTTGAAGCATGTATGTGTTTCCTATGTTGGTCCCAATTAGGCCTTGAGATTGTGTTCTTTTCCAACCTTCTCCCCTTGGTCCCTCTGGTGCCTTCTCCAATCTTCTTTCAACCTCTCAGATGACTCTTTCTCTTCAAGCCTTTGCTTTAGGCAATGAATGTCTCCATGAAGTGAAGTTGTTCAACTTTATTGGCATTTGCTTAGCCTCTTCTTGGTCTGTTGGACTCTTTTTCTCCTCTTCTTTCTTGGGGTTGTTCCTCTTTTTTACTTCCACCATGCCGAGAGGTAGAGGAGCTCGACATAGAAGAGATAGACACAATAGTTCGAGAGTCTCCAACTCCATAGCTCAAAATGCAGTAGAAAATCCTACTAGAATCTATCATAGCAACACTCTTATATTTGTTTAAAATGAAATAGGAAATGCAGAGAGAGAACCTATAAAACAAAGATTCATCTCCAATGAATATGTTCTGAAGCAAGTGGGTAACCGGATTCTAGATACAAACACCACCAAGGCCATGAATACTAGCTAAATGCAAACAATGGATAATTATTGTTAGATAAAAACAATAATGGGGAAAGTTCTAGTGGAAAGATCATAGATGCAACATGAAATTCTTCATTGCCTAGATGAGACCTAGAAGCAAGTAAGGAACCTAGATACCAAAGTGACAAAGGTGGGCAAGAAATTGGTTGACTCAGAGTTCTTTGACTTAGAAGAAGACATCAGTCCAATGGTAATAATTCAAGTGGATTCTACTATTGAGTAATGGTTTTTTTCACCATCTTTAGTAATTATGATTTGCAAGTCATTAAATTATGGCAGAGATAGAATGCTTCTATAACAAACAAATTAGGTTTAAGTGAATTAGGAAGAGAATTTTATATATGTTTTTACTTTAAACTCATGCTTTTTCAATGCACTAGATCAATTTTGCAATGTTATTGGTATGGTTTCCCAGGTGGCAACCAATGCTCGTGGAAAAAGTTGCCATGTTATTTTCTTTTTGAAATGATTTAATATAATCCATCTTCCTAGCTGACACACACAAACTAGAATAATATAATAATATTAATATTACAATTTTTTTAAAATAAAAAATAAATAATTATAAATTTATTTTTGTTCCAAACCATATAGTAGTAAACTTATTTGATAATATTTCACTTTATTTATTTAAACAAAATATGTAGGAGATTTTTCTATTAATTCAGCCAGTTTGAAGGCCATAACCTTTTATATCTGCTTCAGAAACATCATTCATTGTGCGCATATAAGACCAAAAAAGAATAACGCGTTTGGCCCTTTGTCTACATACTACTACACTAATCTAACATAGCTTATACTGCCTCCAAAAAACTCCTAATACAAAAACAAACTTACAAAACATGAATTAAAACTAGAGAAAGCTATCCTTCAGTGTTCAACCTAGCAGAGATACCAACTTCGGAACCAACAATTCGAGGTTGTGAGGGAAGAGAAATTGAGCCCAATGTGTCCTCAAGAGTTTCCACCACCGAAGAAACTAGGATTATGCTTGTAGATCATGAACCCAACATCCAAATCCGTTTCCACCCCACTAATCCCTCCTTCAAGCAGGAAATCAATCTGCCCATCTTTAAACTCAGGGTATCATAAGCCACTTGAAGCCTCTCAACCTTAGTCTGCAATAAGCCAATTTTATGGTGCAAGAGGACAAATTGGGCTTGGAAGTGAACCTTAACCATCTCCCCATGCCTCGATAATAGAGATAATATATACTCCATTGAGGTTGAAAAATAGCCTAGTTGTTGATTAAATTCCTCCTTCTCTGCAGTGTCCAAGCACTCTATTATGTATGTTACTCCGAGATCTACCCTTGCTGCTAAAATTTGGAGCAAACAAACTCCATTTTCTATTAAATCCATAGACAACCACCAACCTTTATATACTTGTAGGCTTGCGTCAACTAGCTTGAAACCTCTCATCATCAAATTGAAACGTTCCTCTACCTTACACATTCTCCTTCCCCGAAGCACGATCAGAGAATTAATACCTCTGCAACTAATATCCTACCTCATTAAACCTGGGATCCTCGGGCGTGTTATATGAACTGCGAAATTAGAAATGCAAAACCCTTTCCTCCAACCAAGCTTAATACCATAGGAACAAACCTTCCACATGTCCTTTTTCATCCGATAACTTGTGAGTTGTCCATTTGTACGCCTAGACCCAACACTCAGCAATGGAATGGAGCCACCACATCCATAAGGCAAGAGAATGGATGGGTGACAAAATCGTCTGGGTACTTGCAAGAGGACATCGAAGTTCCAACCCAGTGTTTTCTCCTTTAATGATACCTAGTGCAATCAAGACACAAATTAACAAATTTATAAATGGTGAATTCATGGAGAAGGTTGATCGATGATGTTATTATCATCTTGCAACATTAATCCTTGGTCTAGATTTACTCCTTTGTTAGCGAGGGAGTATGCCAATGCATTAAGATGCCTCTTGACGTGGAAGAAGTTGATGACCTCAAACTTCGAGATTTGCAAACTTTTTCTATGTAAAATAAGAGAATGATTTTGCACCTAGATATCTTTGATCTTGCACTCATGTTGCATAACTAGCATTGAGTCTCCAAAAACCATTATCTGCGAGGTGTTTTTTGAAATTGTCAATCCAAGCCCCTGCAATAATGCTAGAAATTTGGCAGGATTGTTAAAAGAATGTCCCATACCCCAAGCATATTTGATATCTATTTCTTCATTGGGGCGATAAATAACCCCTCCCGTGATAATATTTCACTTTATTGATTTATTTTAATGTTTTATTTTTAAATAGCGGAGTCTAACAATGAGACGCTTTTTTTTTTTTTTTTTTTTTTTTTTTTTTTTTTTGTTGAACAAAATTTGGCAAGACTGTGATTTTTTATTGTTTAAATGCATTTTTGAATGCATAAATAGATTCAACACTCTGAAAAATCATTGGAACATTAGGAATATGGGGATTACACAAGTAAAATATAAATCCAAACCATCTAATAATTACACTGAAACTTTTCAAATTTATTAAAAAAATAATGTAAATTTAATTTTACAATTATTTTGAAATTTAATTTTACAATTATTTTATGAGTAAGTTACTTGAAAAAAAATGATTATTACTTTACCACCGATTTTAATTCTATAAATAATATATTAAATTTTTAAATATATTTTTTTTTTATATATCTTTTGATTTAAGCATATCATTTTTTTCCAACTAATTTTTATAATAATAATAATAAAATTGTAATATATATATATATATATATATATTATAGAACTATACTTTAAATTTAATTATTTTAAAAAATAAATTTTATAATAAATATAATAAAAATAAATTATATATAATATCAAAATTATAAAATTGATATATTATAATAATAAAATAGATTTATTGTGTATGCTTTAAATATTAAATTAAATTATATACAAAACAATAAATTTTATTGAGCAGAAGGATCACATCCATCTCATTACTAACTCCTTTTGAAAGTACAAAAGTAGTTAACCATTTTTTTTTTACAAAGATGAACACTACTGTAGTTAAGAATGAATCATGAGTTTTATATGGTTGAAAAGGTTAATCCATCTAATTACTATCTTTTTTGGAAAGTACAAAAGTGGTTAACCATTTCTTTTACAAAGATGAACACTGTTGTAGAATGAAACATGAGTTTTGTATTTTTGAAAAGATTAATATTTTGATAAAATTATTTTTTTGATATT
>APFE031203338.1:37780-59869 GCA_000404065.3 Pinus taeda | reverse complement strand
AATTTCAATAAAAATATGTACAACTCAGAATGGACCACAAAACCAATAATAAGGAGGCAACTCAAAAAAAACTCTAAGTAGCTAGGTAGGGTAAAGGAAGACAAACTTACCACTAAATGCCAATGCAAGTAAAATAAGATAGTGTTTTTTCCACTTAAATAAATAACTTAGAGATATTTTATATACACATAGCTAACATGTTTTATGAATGTATCTCATATTAAGACCACATAAAACATGCAAGAAACAAGAAGTGCATTTTATTATTTATATTATTTGGATATATACATATACCGGAAAAAACATACATCACACATGGGAAGCCAAGAATATCAACCTTACACGTAATCAAACAATATATTAATAGCCAGGTCACCATCACTATAAAGTTTATATAAGATGTATTGAAATATTAAAAGTTAGTTTTTCTATAATTACTATAAAATAGCACACAGTGAACATAAAAATAATTCTAAATACTATTATTCAATTTCAATACTCACCTACACATCCATCTTTACCCAACAAAATTCAAGTACCCATAAAAAGGGCAAGTTGAGTTATAATGAACCCAATAAGAGCTTAGTTGACAAAGTGTGGAAAATCAAATTGTGTTTTGACATAAGTGTAGAAAATCAAATGGTATGTTATCAAGGCTTATGATGTGGCACTGTGAAAATAATGAGGAATCTTATTATAGTTGTACCACAGCAACATTTGTCCAATTTAGTCATTGGCATTAATATGGTTAGCTTTGTTATGTGTAAGGCACCCTTCCATTCATTTGTTGCAAGGATTTTGTTGTGGTGGTACATTTGTAAGTGGGTGGGCAATAATTAATTTAGTGAGAGCCTTTGAAGTAGATACTCAAATGCATGAAAATAGGCCTCTCACTTCCTTTGCAATGGGCCATCCACAGAAGGTGAGCACCTTCCATTTGGCATCTGGAAACATTGGATGGATATTATTAAGGATATTAATAATGTTATTATTTTATTAATAAATTATATATATATATATATTATCGAATTATTATTATAAAATGTAAAAATACTAATTAATTTATTATATTTAAGTTATACCACATATGAGGTTGTAAGAGGGGGATAGGTTATTTACAATCTTGATGGAAATCTAATCATTAATTTCTTTCAGAGATTTAGATGAAGAACCAATAACTAAGCTGAATTGTATGATCTTTTACTTGGACTTCATTTGGCCAAAGAGAAGGAAATCTCTAAGATCACCATTATGGGGAACTCTCTCCTCATGATCCAACACCTATATAAAGGTTCTCTTTTGAAGGAAAACCACCTCAATCTTCTTTTTCAACAAATGATTAGTGCCTCGAAATATTTCTCACTTAAGTCGTTTTTCCATACCCTCAGATCTCAAAATGTGGAAGCTGATAGACAAACTAATTTAGCTTGCCTCCTAAAAATTGGGCCAAACTGAAATAAATGGCTCTACAAGATGGCAAAAAATTCCATGAGTCTCTCCCTCCCCATTTTGTCTTAATGTCTCTACAAAGTTCTCTTATGATTAATCCCCCCCCATGAGTCTCGATCGCGACATCGCTCGACAGGGTTACGAGAGGTGGAAAATGAGGTATGGCGTCGTGGCTTCCGAAGAGGAGGATGACCACGCATGGGAATCCTTCCAAATCCCATTACCTATTGCGAGCCTTGAGTATGAACACCAAATCCAAGTTCGATATGACTTCACACCCAAATCATTGATGGACATAGGGTGGTGGGTAAGTATGAAATTTAATGGTGATAAAATCTGTGCAGTGTGTGAGATATCCGACCCCGGAATTAAGGTGGGGTTATTTTTGTGGAAAAGGAACAAAACGCTTGTGCATTTGAGTTTGTTTGGCCTCCCTAGAGCTATTGTTTTTTATTGGCGCAATTTTGAAGAGAATTTTTATGTCTCTGACTTAATTGGCAAAGGGGAAAATTTTCACAATGAGAGAATATGTGAATTGGGTAGCACAACCATCTGTGGAGAACGAAATGTCTCTTTGCATATCCATGAAGTTTTGATTCCTCTGTGCTTTGTTCAAGGCAGTTTAATTGGCAGTGTTGCTCATGTTCGGGAGTGAATGCACATGAACATTGGTTTGACTGCACACTTTATTGGAAGTGGGGAGAGTTCAATTTGTGTGGACCACCACGAATTGAACGACCTTGTAATCTTGGGAGTCTTTGATATTTATTAGTTGGTTTGTGGTAGCCTAATATGTGGCTCTGCTCATGCTCGAGAGTGCTCTTCTATGTTTGTTTTTCCTTCTCTTTTGAGCCCTTTTTTTCTTAGGTACCTCTCTCCAAAGCGTAAGGATTGTTATTTCCTCTTAGCTCTTCACAGTGACTGGTTCTCCAATGGCTTGTGCACCCCTGGCCCTGCATTCAACTATATATTCTCTATTCCTCCAGGCTGGGAGTGGTCACGTTGCTTCACCCGTTGTGTTGTTGACACATAACCCAGTCCTATCATCGTCTCACTTGAATGTCCTTGGATCCACCTATGCTCAATTCTCTCCAACATCTAGATTCTCCCCTTCTACTACTTAATCATGTCAACTTGGAGCGGTAAACTTGAGTCCCCTGGGGGTACCTCTCGCTATAATAGGTGCTCCCATCAAATTGAATCCATACAACTATAGTATTTAGATATCAACTGGAAAATAGATTAGAAGATGACCACCTCCATCTCCCTCATGGAGGAGATCTAATCTCTCAAAGACAAAACTGCCCACTATGTTGACTAAATTGATGCATTGTGTAAGCAACTAGAAGACCTGAAGTTGATGCAAGCCTAGCGAAAATCAAAACTCCTTAAACATAGCATTGAGTTGCCCCATTGACAAAGTGCAGATTGACCTCAACAGGCCTCCGGCTAAAACTCTCTCCCCTTATCATTGTTTACCTCTTATTCTAAATGCGTTTTGTTATTTGACTAATTTTGTAATTTCTATGTATATTAGCATTTTATTGTAGTCAAATTTCAATTTAGCCTTTTTTATATTCTTAATAGTCTCCTCTACAAGGATCATTTGCAAGAAGAAATATTGTACTAGATTTCCTCTGTATTGGCTGCGTCCAACGCAAATTTTAATACAAATTTTACTCATTTTATTATTAAAAAGAAAAAGTTATATAAATAAAACTTTGGTCATATCTTTTTGGGTTGGATCTACCACTGAAAATTTAACTAATCTTCATGACGTTATCCCTTTGTGAAGGGTTGAAATTAGGTAAGTTTATGTTTATATCAATAACTTGATATTCATACTATTTTTAATAATTATAATAAAGAAAATATTTTTACTAAATTCATAACATCACACTACCATTATAAAAATGTAATAAATATTAATAAAACTACCATAATTAAGTTATATCATGTGATTTTTAAATGGGACATGTGGTCATACTCTATTGAAACTTTCATTGCTTATTTAGCTAATATTGGTGACATTGTCCCTTTCTAATGCGTTGACACTTTGGATATTTGTGTTTATGGGAATAACTTGATATACACGCTAAGCTTTACACTATGAGGTGTTGCATCAAGTTAGATTGTGATTTAGCGATTTGCTATGAGATATTGTTATAATTTTTTTTTTGTTAGAATAATAATTAAGATTTTGATTTGAATTCCATAAATTTATAAATTAATATCTAAAATAAAGTATTAATATATAATAAAAAATATAATAACAAAAATTAAAAAGAAATGATGTATAATTTTTTACCATTAATCAAATTATTAATGATTTTTTATTAAATTTGGTAGATTTTTTTTTTCATTATAAAGCAAGTAAGTTACAACTATATAGGACCAAGTTAGGTGGTTTCAACTTGTCTGACGGGAAACCAAGTTTGTTGACCACCTAACTGCATGATAATTCATCCTATAACAAAGAATATTGAGTCTATCTATCCAAGTTAGATAAGTTTGATTGTCATGTCTACATTAATATTCTATTTGCCTATATATATGTATAACTATAAACTGGAAATTAAAATCTATCTGCATGAAAACTAATAAAAACTAACTGAAAGTCAACATTCTATCCAGCCTTCTCGGCGAAGGTCGATGCGACCGGGGTCGAGTCTTTAACACTAGAGCCTAGCAGCTTTGTCTACGCGAACATGCAGGGGAAGTGTCTCTCCATGAGGCTAAGGCAACCATCTTGTTTCTACAATTGAAATTGTTGCTTCTGAAACTCTTGTCTATAATATGGGAAATCCCAGATAACAGTCATCCATATTTGCTCCATGTCATTGCCAAGGAGGTATTTCATCAGCCAATAAAGATGCAAGGTTTGTTTAAATTGAGTCCCTCTTCCTCTAGTGTTGCACGGATCCAGAACCAGGAGATTCCAGTCCTCCAGCTTAGCTTCATCCATGCTCGCTTGTCGATTTATGTCTTCCTCCCATCCCAAACTTTGCTTACCTCCCGACTTCCCCTCCACCAGCCAAGGTTGGCACAACCAATGCTCAATTCATGTTGATTCCACGACTTCAGAATACCCCTACCCATGACAACCTCCCCATTACTATCTTTCCTTAGGTAATTAGCGCTGACCCTCAGGAGCCAGTCCTGCCAATTATCCTCATCACCCACGAATCAAACCAAGAAACAAACTTTCACCAAGACATAGAAAATGACAACATCCCAGCCCCCGACCCCCAGGATTTCCATTCAGACAAGACAGAGGTATTCCCCCGGACTGCCACCCTCCCCACCAAGCCCGATAAGCCCAATGCAAGAGAGGTAAATACCATAATGGATTGACACCAAGGAGGAACCCATGGAGCTAGGATTATTCCACTAGATGCCTGACACCATGCATCTCTCCCAGCTTGAATTACTTTCGCTCACAAACCCATTTCCCCATACATACCCCAATTATCAAACTAGACATAGGGAATCATGGTGTAGTGGATGAAAAGCCAATTTACATACCCGATAGCCAAAGTTTGGAGCCGATGGAGCCCCCATCCCTTCCTAAGCCTCTGCTTCACTCTCGCCTTTGGTACCTCTTCTCTTTCAAACCCCGTCCTTCTATCCTTCACTGCAATCGGTAAACTTGCCCAAGTGTTTTTGTCACCTTCCTGCATTCCTGTTGTCTTAAGCATGCTAAAGGCCACCACACCCTTCACTTCAAGTGTGTGAGGGGTGGTGGAAACATTCCACTGTGTCCTTATCATAATGATTGCCTTAATGGCTCTGTCCGATAGCTCACACCCCGATCGGGGGTGTTAATGATTTTTTTTATTGGTTTATTTATTTATTAATATTTTAATATGTATGCTAATAAGTTCACATAAATTTATTTTGAAGTTAAGTATAAATTATAAGTGATTATGATATAATAGCTATCTCATTTACAAGCATTTAATTAAATAAGTGTTGCAAGGTAGCGTAGTCTTTGCCACTAAACACTGAAATTATGTTTTGAGAAAAATTGCATAAACAAATATAATATACATTGGTCAATGCCAAATTAATAATAGTCAATATACAAATCGAATGCTATATTCTTGCTTTAGTAGAAACTAAAGAATTGAGAAGTGAAGTGCATAAATTATTGATTACTCAAGCACAACAACTTGCATAAATTTTGCATTGGCCAATTTATGTTAAATCTATATTTTCAAGGAAAAAAATAGTCTATTGAAATTCTTTCATAGCTCAAGTAATGAACTGGAACTCTAAAATTGTGTACAAGAACCAAATAATAAATGCAACTATTATGATGAATTTTGCAATACTAGGTTTTGTAAAGCATTAATATATAATGCAAAGTATGTAAGTACCAATAACATGAACTACATACCACTAAATTAAGCTATACATAAAACAAGTTATTAACTTTACTAGGTAGCTATTAACTTTACTGGGTTTTCATGTGCATCTGACACAAGTATTGACTCTATTGGGAGACTATCAAAACAAACTATTAGTAACTTTATGACCATAATTTTAATCTATCTATTATTGATGTATCCTATTAAGATTATGTACAATTTTATTATCCAATGTGCCTCATTAGTTTAATGGGTGCACTGGTTAATATATGTCATTATTAATGTATGTGTAAATCGTTTTTTTTTTTTTTTTGTAAGCTGGGGCGGGACTCTCCGATTTACATGTCCATTAAGTACCCCTCAACGGGGGAAGGGTAGCCCAAGATTTGAACCCAAGACTTCCGGTTCGGTGAGACTTCATTTCCACGTCCCTTGCTGCTTGAGCTACCCCATGTGGACAATATATGTGTAAATCATTAATCTATACAAATAAATAGATAGTCACGATTTTTTCAATATTACCCACGATAATTACTAATATCATTAATATATTAACTTTAAATGAAATCCACAACACATTGAAATGGAATTTAAGTGTTACTATTATCATTAAGTTATTAACTTGCATTGAAACAAACACCACATGGATAATGAATTTAAGCTTGTGTACATCTTTTATATACTCGATTTTGTTGGAGTTCAAGAATTTATGGATCACCAAGAATTTGTTTAAGTCCAAAAACTTACAGATCGCCAAGAATTTGTTACAATTCAAGAATTTACATCACAGGTCACAAGTTTGTGAATTTCACATACCTTATTCACTTCAAAGATTCCACTATGTGCTTAACCAAAATTGAACAAAACAAAATCCACCTTATGAGCTTTTATAAGAAAGTAGAAAAACTCTAAACCTCACGCTAAGCGGAAGCCCATTTGTTCACTATCCAAGCCTCCTATGTGTCTTCCTAATGTCATTCTTAGTTAATTCATTGTGAAATCAAAATAAAATTCAAATTGGTTGTCCAAGTTGGACCTATGCAATAGACTATGAATATGAATTTAAATTGAACATTAGGAATTGAATGTGCAATTTAGACTCTCACTAGTATAAATTGAAATCAAATGTGGTATTTCAAAGCTTGGAACCATAAAATGAAATCCAATGTCAAATTTCAAAACCAAACTGGATATAAATTGAAATTTTGAAGCACCCATGTAAATTGAAATGTCCATAAATGTAATGTTAAACATGAAATGTTAGCCAATAAAAAAATTCTTTGATAAATTCTTTAACAAATCCAAATACAAGTTATTATTCATTTACTTTGCATATATATAAGCTTTGAATGGATTTAGAAAATATAATGATCTACCTATACAGTAATGTGACCATAATATCCGAAGTAAATGCTATTGATTGCTTCATAACAATATTTGCTATTTTTAGGAAAAAATTGGATTAGAATACAGATCTTAGCTATTACACCTATGCATTTATGAAAATTTCCATTGTACCATTGCCTCCTCACACAAAGAAAACTAGTCAGTTAGCATATGACTAGAAAGCTGCAACATGTAGGATCTAATTGCTCAAATTAGGATTTACAAAAAGATTTGGAAAAACTCATTTTTGAACTAAAAAATAATTGTGATTGCATAATGCAATACTAAACAGACAAATCTTGGGGATCGATCAACTCCAAAAACCCAATTTCTAAAAATTCATTGGTTTTTAGCTTTAAAAAACAAGGATAATAGGGGTCTAAAATGATAGGCAAACCAGTAATAACAAAAGCATCAACCAATTTCAAATGATCCTAAAAGTACAAAGCACATAAGGGAAACATTAATGTGTCATACCTTGTTCCACAAGTGAAATTAGTGTTGGACTCACCTTCATCTTCACTCACAAGAACAGAAGCAGTATTCAATTTTAGTATGAAAATGAACTCAGAAGTGAAACAATCTATTACACTGCTTACTTGTTTAGAGGTATTTCGTCACAATGTGTATTCATTGGCTTCAAACCATGACACCAACCACCAATAATTACTTTTATTAAAAATCTAAACCCTTGTCTATTATGCACACAAAACCAACTACTCCTATTGAAATAGTCACATTTTCTCAAACGAAATGTGTTGAAAACTGCAACAAGAAATGTTGAAAATAACATCAACAAAGATCCTGATTTAATTTTGTCCTTGAATTAAATTAAGAATAAAATTGTAATTCCATATCTCATGACAATTTATATTAGTTAACTAAGTTAATTTGACTTAGTTGGCTCAATTAATTTGAATTGAGGGTCTAAATTGAGTCATGTAGAGTGCCTCCTACATCATGGGATCCCTGGATGAGTTTATTTTGAGTGGTAATTAATTAATTCAAGTTAACTAAGTTAAAGTCAGTTAAACTAGTTCCAATTGTTGGAGGAACTAGTGGGAGGTCTAGTAGTGTGGTGTTGCCTACAGTGTAGTGTGGTGCTGCCTATAGTGATCAACTAGAAAATTGATGATTCACTCATAAATAACTCATGCATGTCAGATCTTAGAGTTACCTAGTTGAGATTGGAGTTCAGGGATAATGTACTATCAATTGTATAATCAACTGAATTGTACAGGTGGTGCAAGAAATCAGAGGAAGGCCTATTAGGATTGTGCAATTCCAATTGAGGAATTTCCCTAATTAATAGGGGGCTAATTCCCAAGGAAATAACGCAAGGAAATAGGGACTTGGGCAAGCAGAAAATTGGTTAAGTATTAGCTTGGGCTTGTCTAAGAAGTAGTGAAATAGATAGAGAGAGTGTAGAGGTTATTGAGGCTTGAGCAAAGAATTACAATCTTCTCATATTTTCTGACTAATGAAATACAAATAATTGTGGTTTTTAGATGTGGATTTCCCTAGGAAATCATTTTGTAATGTTTTGATTGAATTCTTTCTCTTGTATGCTTCATGATTTCACGATCGTTTAATTGTTTCCGTTGATGAGTAGAGTAGATTCAAGCATTTGTTTTAGTAAATTACAATTAGCAGTTTGAATTTACAAGGAATTTCTACATGGTATCAGAGCAGAAACCACTCTAGAAGAGGAGAATACAAGTTTGTCTTTTATAGGTGAAATCGAATTTGTAGTATCATACTTCAGAGCTAGTATGATGTCGTTCTACGGGTTGAGACTTGAATATGCCCTTGAGG
This sequence comes from Pinus taeda, assembly GCA_000404065.3. Taxonomy (NCBI): domain Eukaryota; kingdom Viridiplantae; phylum Streptophyta; class Pinopsida; order Pinales; family Pinaceae; genus Pinus; species Pinus taeda. Next base: position 50,849 of record APFE031203338.1, on the reverse strand, counting down.
GTAGTTCAAACTATATTTCTCGGAAGGACAATGATCTGATTTAGAATATTAGTTTTCAGTTCTGAGATCTTCCTTAGATTATTAACAAAATGCTTTCATTGTGCTTAAGGATTCATCAATTTTTGCAAGTAAAATGAAGAGTTTTTATGTTAATTTTATGAGCAATTTAACATAAATGAGAAATTGAACAGTAGTATAATCATGTATAGAACATCATCAAAAACATATTAGAATAAACACATGATAAAGGAGTTCACTCCTCCTGGGCTACGTCTCCTTGGTCCAACTTTACAATGGCTTGGGCCTCTCTATTATGCTCAAAAGTGTAAAAATATGTGTTTACAATGCTCAAATGCTTCTAAAACCTGCTCCAATCAGTCCACAATGTCCAAAAATGGCTATCTAGCCTCTTTTTGCATCCACTTTGGTGGAAAACTGAGGAAGTTATGACTTCTCCTAGTTCTTCCAATATTTGCTCCACAAATTGCCCCACATCCGACAAGAACCCACAATTTTGCTCCAAAAATCCACTAACCAAGCGAGAATTTTGCTGTGCGATGGGCCATAATCCGTCAGCACCAACTGTCTTATCGCAAATCATAATTTGCGAGGAAAGCAACGGTCTTATGGTTTGTGATCACAGCAAGGCGATGTGTGATTGCAATCTGGCGGACCCGACAGAACAATTAATCGAAACCTATAGTTGCATCGCATCCGGGAACCTATCACATTTCACAATTGGCGGAGAACCGACGGGTAATATAATGCAGGACTCCACTTTCTGCAAAGTGTGGGCCGATCCATCGCATCGCAACTACGGGTCTATCCATTGCATCACAACTCTGGGGTTGATCCTTTAACACCTTTTCGTGTGTATTTTGTGAAGTGTGATTATGATTTATCGCATCGCAACCCTAGTTGTTGTGGGGCAAATTTTTAACACAATCTTCCTGCGACATCTGATTTGCGATATGTGGGGGCCAATGGCAACTTGCCACTTGGCACCTCCTAATTTGATAAAGGAACTTGCCACATCATCCAATCTTGCCATGTGTCCAAGTTGAACTTGGACTTTGACTTGTTCTAACTTCTGTATATGAGCTTGACTTTGAGTTTCCTTCGCGCCGTTAGAATCAAAATGAAGAGCTCTTCGATCTAAAGCTAAGTTTATCAAGATTCTGACACTTTGGTTTTTGAGCCTAATTTTGAGCACCCGATCACTCATCCCCACTGGAAGTCTTTTGGACCCCAAAAGGAACACTTTCAATTGTCCAGCAAGTGAGGGTACAGTTCCCTCACCTTTCCAATCTTGATCCATTGATCCTTGAATTGGAACTTGTGATCTCCACGATTCTTGTCGTGCCTTTCTGTGTACTTGCCTTTAACCTTTTCAATTGTTGTTCTTGCACTGTTTGATGTACCATTTGGATTCATTCAATGAACTCTTTGGCTTTTTCCATGTTACTATCAGTAGAAACATCCTTCTTACCAAGATGATACAATACATTATGATGCAAATGGTAAATAAATTCCTCCACTTGATTCCTTTGACTCAAGCTTGAATATACATCTTGAAAGTAGTATTTTTGTGATCATAGCTTTCATGTAAAACAAAATGATGCTTGACAAAAGGAGTTATACAAACTATAGGCCTAGAAAGTAAATAAAAAAACTTGTCGCTTATACCTTTTGACCGAGTGGAATAGTAGAATAAAACCCATCCAATGGAAGTGCCTTTGTCGCTGCAACTTAAACTCTTTATCCTCGAAAATTTCTAAATGAAAAGAAATGGGCTTACCACATTGCAAAAAGATTGCGCCCATGGCATAGTCACATACAACAACCTGAAGCTTAAATGACTGTCTCAAGTTTGGGAAAGCAAGTATGGAGTTGTACTGATATTTTGTTTTAAAGTATCAAATGGCTCTCATTTTTTGCCTCCCCACTGGAAGACCTTTTGCACAACTGTCAATGAATGCAAATGAACTACAATAGGAGAAAAATTAACAAAATTTCTCCTCCAACATTCGGCTGCTCCCAAAAAACCTCTTATCCAAATGACTATCTTGAGCCTACCTACGTAAATTGCGAGCAGATAAAAGGCATCTGCAGCTTCATAGGGATATATGATTCTTTCACCTGTGTCTGCAAGAATGGAGTCAATACCACCACAGACTGTTATGGCTTTAATCTTGGAGAAGTCTAGCTTCAGGTCATCTTCTCCACATCCCATGTAGACTACCAAAAATCCCTTAGGAACTTGAACACGCTTGGAAGAACCAATTTCACGGCTCAATTACATCAAAGAAGTTTTATCCAACATATACTTTGACATCTTCATAAACAAATTTTCTTGACGTACGACATCAAGTATTTTTTTCTCACACATGACGTTCATAATGATATTTTTTGAAAATGAAAATGTCATCCAAATAGACTATCCTCTCTAGAAATGGCTTCAACACATATTTTTTCATATACGTAAAAGTAGTAGGAGCATGGAAAAGACCGAAAAGAATAACAAGCCATTCAAACACACCTTGCCTGGTTTTGAATGCCATCTTCCCTATATCTCCTTCAATAACTCTAATTTGATGAAAACGACTTCTTGAATCCCATTCAAGGAAATGCTTACCATTCTTCTTGGGCGCCAAAACTAGAGGTGAACCACACAGTAAAGGAGTAGGACGAATGATCCTTTTATTCAACAATCCTTGGATTTGCATCTTAATTTTTGTGCTTTCCATCATTGACATCCTGTACATGCCAATGCTAGGAAGAAGACACTTTTACTACAACTGTATCTCATATTGGATTCCTCTCTTGGGAGGTAATCCCTTTGGTTCATGAAACATCTTGTCATATTGGTTAACTACATCAACCAATTCAGATTTCAAATTCGAATCACAACCTTTAAAAGCTTCATTATCAACATCATCCTTGGGTTTGATCATTAGAACAAAAAATTCTTGCTCAAATTCCCCAATATTTTCATTTTCCCTGCATTAACAAGCGAAAGATTTGTTTTTTTGCTGTGAGTTCTCACAATTTATTCTACTCCATTTTTGAATATGTGATATTTGTTTTTATGCCGATGGAAAATAGCTTTTATATCATAAAGGTATGGACTACCCAAAATGATGCCACATATATCTAATGGTACAATGTCAAGCTCCACTTCATCTCTGAAATTTTCATTGATGGTGAATCTCAACTTACACTTTCTCGTAACCTACAATTGCACATTGTCACATACCCATCCAAGTGGTTACTGTTTATGATGTGGAACAGTTTCGAGATTTAAACTCTTGACAACGTTTTCTGAGATAATATTGGCTTGAGAGTCTCTATCAATTAGCCTATCATTCTTGTTATGTTTTGAGTTCACCCTTATGTGAAACAATTCTATTCTTCTCTTTTCATTTGGAGTTTCATTATGTGAGTTTGAAAAACTAGTGCTGGCAATGGATTCCTTTCCTTGAAACCCCATGGTTGTGATTTTAATTTCACCACCCGATTTGGGTCCCAAATCCTCTTCTTGAGTGATTGTAGTTGTCTTTTCTTTTCCTTTGTTGTTGAATTTATTTGGTTTCATTTCGAGATGAAGCTTCCAACAATGAGCTTCATCATGACCCTCTCTGGAACAATGTTTACATATTTTCTGCTCTCCTTCCTTTTTAATGGATGCATTTTTCTTTCCCTTGAAACCATTTTATTTATCTTTACTCTTAAATGGCTCTTTACTACCTTCTTTTGGAGTGTTTTTCCCTATTGCCTCAAGATTAGTCGCTTGCACACACACATCATCTAGATTACTTGGATTAAACATTAAGATAGTATACCTAAGGTAACTGTGTAAACCCCCTATGTACTTCAACAATGTGTCATGTGATTGCAAATCTACACCTAACATCAAAGACCTTTTTCTGAATTCTTGGGTGTAATCTTGCACATTTTGACCTTTAAACTGTCTAAATTCTGCCAATTCATGATGACTTTTTGCATATAAGCTAGAGGGTATAATTGTCTTTTGATTACAACAATGAAATCATTCCAAGAAATTGAGATCTTACTGCATTTTTTTAATCTCCTCTTAGGTCTTTGATTCCCACCATACTAGTGTTGCACCCTTCATTCTCAAGTAAGCTAACTGAATCTTTATGTCATCCTCTTGAAAGTTTTAAATCTTGCAATAGGCCTCCAACTGATGGATCTAATTATCAAGCTTCTCTACATTCACTTCACCATAATACATGGGAAACTCAAATTTAACATCAAGTTTTAAAAAAGGTGAGTAATGATGATGAGTATGAGTTAGGGTTGTGTTAGTGGAAGAGGGCGAAGATGCTTGTGAAGAAGAAGATGAAGAAGATGGTGGAAAGGGTGGAGGTTTGTCTCCATTCCCATTAACTCCTTTTCCATTACCTCCTCTTGAAGAGCCTTCTCCTTTGATAGGTTTGGAACTTTCTCCTTGCATCCTGGTATTCCTCTCTTGATAGAGGACCTTCACCATCTCTGTCATATCAAAGAAAGCCTTTCTGAAAGTCTTCTCATCTTCTGTCATGTTTTTAGGTTCTCCTTCATGAGACATGATCTCTGGAGTCTCAACTGCAACTTGAGGATGAACTGGTGTTGGTGATTGTGGCAAACTTGCTCTTATTCCCCTTGACCCAACTTTAGGGCTTCCAACCAGCTTTGCTTCACCTCTTTTGAGTTTTAACCTTGTAAGCATGACATAAACTTGCAAACAATTAAATCCTTCTTTCACAAAGAAAACCTAGTGATCTGATACCAAATTGATCTGATTTAGAATATTAGTTTGTAGTGCTAAGATCTTCCTCAGATTATTAACAAAATGCTTTCAATGTGCTTAAGGATTCATCAATTTTTGCAATTAAAATGAGGAGTTTTTATGTTAGTTTTATGAGAAATTTAACATAACCAAAAACTAAAAAACAACATAAACATGTACAAAACATAAAAAAACACATTACAACAAGTACATGATAAATGAGTTCACCCCTCCTGGGCTACATCTCCTTGGTCTAGCTTCCAATGGCTTGGGCCTCTCTATTATGCTCAAAAGTGTAAAAAAATGTGTTTATAATGTTCAAATGCTTTTGAAACCTACTCCAATCATTCTAGAATGTCAAAAAGTGGCTATCTAGCCTCTTTTTGCATCCAATTTGGTGGAAAACTGAAGAAGTTATGACTTCTCCTAGTTCTCCCAATATTCTCTCCACAAATTGCCCCACATCTGATAGGAACCCACAATTTTGCTCCAAAAATCCGCTAACCAAGCAATAATTTTGCCACACAGCAGGCCATAATCCATTGACACCAACTGTCTTATCTCAAATCACAATCGGTGAAGAAACCCATGGTCTTATGGTCTGTGATTGCAGTGGGGCGATGTGCGATTGCGATCTGGCGAACCCGATAGAACAATTAATTGGAACCTATAGTCGCATTGCATCTAGGAACCTATAGCATTTCACAATGGGCGGAGAACCGATGAGTAATATAATGTGGGACTCCACTTTCTGCAAAGTGTTGTTGAGATCTGCAATCCATCGCATCGCAACTCCAGGTCGATCCATCGCATTGCAACTTTAGAGTCAATCCTTTAACACCTTTCTGTCTGTCTTTTACGAAGTGTGATTGTGATTTATCGCATTGCAACCCTGGCTATTTTGGGGGCGATTTTTAACACGATCCGCCTGAGAAATGAGATTTGCGATATGCGGGGGCCAATGGCGGCTTACCACTTGGTGCCTCCTCATTTTCTAAAGGACCTAGCCACATCATCCAATCCTGCTATGTGTCCAAGTGAAACGTGAACTTTGACTTGCTCTAATTTCTGTATATGAGCTTGGATTTGAGTGTTGTTCGCATCGTTAGAATTAGAATGATGAGCTCTTCGATTTGAATCTAAGTTTATCAATATTCTGACATTTTGATTTTTGAGCCTAATATTGAGCACCTGGTCAGACATGATGGAGGTAGTTTTGGAAGACAATGAGCTTAAGGAATTCATAGACAAAGATATTCCTAAGCCTCTAGCAGTTGATGTTCAAGATCTGGCAGAGTGGAGAAAATGTGTTGCAAAGGCGAGAAGGATTATCTTGGAAGGAGTTCAAGATCATATTGTCTTGAACCTCCATGATAAGGAGACTCCATATGAAATGTGGAAGGTCTTGACATATCTATTTCAAAACAACAATGGCCACAGGAATTTTTCATTAAAGGACAAGCTCAAGATAATCAAGATGGAGAAGGGTGACACAATACCAAAGTACTTGACCAAGTTCACCCAATGTTGCAATGAGCTTGGAAGTGTCAGTTTATAGTTGCTGAAGACGATATAGTCAGCCTAACACTTTTAGGCCTTCCCAAGAGCTGGAAAATCTACCAAGACTCAGTAAATGGGAGGGAGAAGCTACCACAGTGGGAGTGTTTGTGGTCTGACTTGTTGCAAGAAGAGATTTAGCGAAACACCAGAGGTGGGACCTCATCCAAAGAAGTGGAAGAGGATTTTGCATTAGTCAAAAAAGAAAAGAAATCCAAGGGAAAGAAGTCCCAAGGAGAGGAGGGCAAGAATAAATACTTGTCCAACATAAAGTGTTTTCACTGTCATGAGTTTAGGCACTATGCCACGAAATGTCCATAGAGGAAAGCAAGCAAGAAGGAGCTTGCAATAGCAGTAGGAGGTGAAGATATAGATTCATAATTCAAACTTTATTTTACTCTCATTGCATGCATGGAAATCATAGTAATGGGAATCATGTGGTATCTCAACAGTGGTGCCTCGTTCCACATGACGTGGAGTAGAGATCTCTTTAGTGACTTGGAGGAGAAAGACTTCAAGCAGGACATTGAGTTTGGAGATGATGGAAGTCATAACGCGACTAGTATTGGTATAGTTACTTTTTAGAGGGAGTCTGGCTCCCCTCTTAGACTCACATATGTGATGTATGTTGCAAGACTAAAGAATAATATTGTTTTCATCACGGTATTGGAAGACCATGGCTACAATGTGATATTTAGAAAAGGAAAGGTTTTCCATAGACACATCACCACGAGAAAGGTGAAACAAATCTGTGTGCAAGTCAAGAACTCGTATGCACTCGAGGTACAAGGTGCATGCAAAGCCTTGAGGAGAAAGGCAAAGGTTAGAGATTTAGTGGTTGAGAGGGAGCATGAATTACCTCTCAACATGCAACCTTAGAAGCAACCTTAGCAAGTTGTGGAGCAACCATAATTGGAGAAGAAAAGAGGAGGTCGAGTGGAGACATCCACTCAAGCAGAGACTTGAAGTAGGGGGAGAGTTTGATTCAAGTGGGCAAAGGGAGCACATGAAACTATACATCCATGAGCGAGGTGGAGTGATGTAGACTCTTAGTCCAAGAGTTGCAGAAATTTGGGCAGGGTCCATTGATGTCTGTTTTCTCTCATGGATCATTACCTTGCTATGAGGCCCACAATATTCAATAGCGGGAGGATCAATGTCAGCTAGACACTGAGGAGTGCATAGTAGTGTTGATAGTAGAGTAGGAGGCTCAGTAGCAGAGTTAGCAACAACAAAGTTTTTCCCACTAAATAGTTGCAGACACAGTTGATTCAGTTTATTTTATTTGGATGTTTTTTTTGGTTGCAGATGTTGCAGTAGCAAAAACAACAATGGCAAGAGTTACATGCAGAACATTCCAAAGGTATTGGATTGGGATAGATGTGAAACCCTTTCTTATTGAGAGGGAGTGTTGAAAATTGCAACAAGAAATGTTGAAAATAATAGCAAGAAAGATCTTGATTTAATTTTGTCCTTGAATTAAATTGGGAATAAAATTGTAATTCCACATCTCATGATAACTCGTTTTAGTTAACTAAGTTAATTTTACTTAGTTGGCTCAGTTAATTCAAGTTGAGGGTCTAACTTGAGACATGTAGAGTGTCTCCTACATTATAGGATTCTTGGTTGAGTTTATTTTGAGTTGTAATTAATTAATTCAGTTTAACTGAGTTAAAATCAGTTAAACTAGTTCCAACTGTTGGAGGAACTAGTGGGAGGTCTAGTAGTGTGGTGCTACTTGCAGAGATTGACCAGTAAACTGATGATTCACTCATAAATAACTCATGCATGTCAGATCTGAGAGTTACCTAGTTGAGATTGGAGTTCAGGGATAATGTACTATCAATTGTATAATCATCTAAATTATACAAGTGGTGCATACAGTCAGAGCAAGGCCTATGAGGATTGCACAATTACAATTGAGGAATTTCCCTAATTAATAGGGGGCTAATTCCCAAGGAAACAACACAAGGAAATAGGGACTTGGGCAAGTAAAAAATTGGTTAAGTATTGTCTTATGCTTGTCTAGGAAGAAGTGAGACAGATAGAGATAGTCCAAAGGTTGCTCAGGCTTGAGAAAAGCATTGTAATCTTCTCATATTTTCTGACTAATGCAATATATAGATAGCAGGGATTTTTAGCTGTGGATTTCCCTAGGAAATCATTGGGTAATGTGTTGATTGAATTCTTTCTCTTGTATGCTTCGTGATTTCACGATTGTTTAATTGTTTACGCTGATGAGTAGAGTAGATTCAAGTCTATTGTTTTAGTAAATTACAATTAGCAGTTTGAATCTACAAGGAATTTCTACAAAATGATGAATAATTTTAATGAGTATATTAATTTCTATGCTCATTTTGACTATAGTTGACTATTGTACATATAATATCTAAAACAGGATGCCTATGGTTGACTTTTGTTGTCTATATTCAACTATGGCTGACTTTTGTTAACTATGCTTGATAAATGTACATATAATTTCCAAAACATAAGGCCCATGTTGACTATTGTTAACTATGATTGAATTTTATTGACTATGGTTGATTATGGTTGAATTTTGCTATTTATGGTTGATTTTTGTTCACAAAGGTTATGTTGACTATGGTTGATTATGGTTGAAATTTGTTATTTATTGTTGATCTTTGTCGACAAAAGTTATATTTTGTTGGCTAGTATTGATTAGTGTAAATACAATTTCTATAACACGATCCCAAGTTGAATTTTGTTGAATATGGTTGACTAATCTACATTTGATTTTGTAAAGATGATGCCCATGTTGAGTATAGTTAACTTTGTTTTGCATTTGTTGACTTATGACCATGATTGACTTGGGTTGACTATGATTGACTATGTTTAATTGATGTACATATAATCTTGAAAACATGATGCCCATGTTGATTATAATTGACCATGGTTTACTTTTGTTGAATATGGGTGACTATGATTGACTTTTGTTAACATGATGTCCATGTTGACTATTGACTATGGTTGACTGAATTTTATTTGAAGGACAATTTGATACAATTTTTGGTATAGTTAAACTTGGACAGTGACTTCCCCTTTATGACTAAATATTAAACACTTGACACTTCCATTTTATTTATGTTTCATCAACCAACAAGTTAATCTAGACAATGAAGAAGCATTGTTTCAAGGAACAATCATTCTTTATCTTATAACATATTTACCTAAATCCTCAATATTCTTAGTAATATATTGAAACATTTAAAAAAAATAATATAAATACTATATTGAGTTTCAATAGACTAATTGTATTAAATATAATAAATACTTTAATAAAATTTAATAAATAAATTTTAAGAAGTTAAAATAAAAATAATTTTATTAAACTATTTAAAAAAATAATAATAAGGAGATTTGAAATGTTAATTAAAATGAATATTTATCAAATATATATATATTTTTAGTAAATGCTTTAATTAATTTTAATAAATAAATTTTAAGAAGTTAAAATAAAATATTTTTATTAAACTATTTAAAAAATAAAATAATAAAAAAGATTTGAAATGTTAATTAAAATGAATATTTATCAAAATTATATATATTTTTTATTCAATTTTATTAATTTAATTTTGAATTTAATTTATCTTATTTCATGTTTATCTATATTGTTACTATTTTTAGTAATATATGGGAAGATTTCAAAAACAATTAATACAATTACTATATTAATTTTCGATATAATAGTTGTATTAAATATATTAAATACTTTAATAAAATTTAATAAATACTTTTTAATGATTAAGGAATTTAGAGTTATGTGATCCATAACAATGTTTAGAGAATCTTCGGCGAAATCACATAGATAATCATTTGTCGACGCGTTTCGAACCAACCAGTGTAGTTCATCGTCAAGACAAGTTGAAGAACCGATCCAGTTTAGCATGTTAAATAGTTAGGGCAGAGACTCCAACGGCTAGAATGATATCGGCTAAATTTGACCTTATGACCCTAGTCAAATAATATAATATTCTAGTTATATTTTTAATTATTATTATTCCCAGAACTTAGATAAACCAGGTAAAATTCAGGTACCAAAATATAAATAAAGTACACCTATCCGTTAGAAATCAATTGATTATTTAAATATTTTCTTAATAAATATAATTGTTTATTAATAAATATATATATACATATTATTATAATAATTGTTCCAATATTATGTTATCATAAAATAAAATAGTTTTATTGGTTCATATATTAATTTAATAATAATTTATATCATTTCCAATTTAATGGTTCGTTTATTCAATTATATAATATAGTAATCCCATATATGCATCTCTAAACTATTACTTAAATATTATAATATCATACTTATGTAATTTGGTAAAAATCTCAATATATACTGGTTCGAAAATATATTTATCGAATATATAATACTAGGTAATTTAGAAGGGAATTAAAATCAATTAATCAATATACTATTAGGATGATAAGTTTAAAAATTGAATGATTGTAGAAAATAAATATATCAAAATATATACTAATTTTTAAAAAACTAAATATATATAGATAATAATGCTATACTATGTTTGTCATTTATTTCCTTCACTATAAATACTAAATATATATATATATATATATAATATATATAATATATATAATTATATATATAAATAATTAAATTATATATATATATATATTAATATAGTATATATATATATATATATACGATATATATATATAATACGGTTCCATTAGGATAAAAAATAATCTTAGAGATAGCTTAGAAAGAAATTATTTATACTGATTCAATAAAGATTGTTTATCATTCAAATATATCTAGTAATGTTATAAAGTAGGTTAATAAGGATATTAATTATCTCCATTTCATTGGTTTAATAGTAAATTAATAATAAATATAATTGAATATGAAGATAATATAATAAATTATTCTAATACTTAAGCTTGAATGAACCCAAATAATAACCGTTAAAAATTAATTGTTCGAAATTTAATAAATATCTTCTTCAAAGCTAATAATATAGCGCATCATACTAAGACTACTACAACTTACCATAAGGAAGTTAAGACTAAATATATATTATAATAAACCCGGGGAAAAAAAGGACCAACCACAGACACCACCTTTAAGAGGAGGGAAAGGAAACCCTGAGACCTTAGAGAAGAGGGAATGATGAGGCTAGGAAGATAGGGCTGGAACCCAGCAACTGCTAATCTTCCAGCCATCATCCCTATTAAGATTTTTTGGCCTTTCCTCAATCTCCAAGGCCTCTCTAAATTTGCGATGGTGAAACTGCGCTACTTTAGCAATGACTTGAGCCTCTTCAATACAGACATGATGCTTAGTCTTCTCGACATGTTCAGCCAGGGCTGAGGACTTGGCCCTACCATGCCTTAAGTCAGCCAAATGCTCACTAATCCGCTGATTGATAGAGCGACCCGTCTCACCTATATATGGTGTCCCACAGGAACAAGGAATGACATAGACGCCCTTCATGTCTTTAGGGTCAACCGGATCTTTTACATACCTGAGGGAGCCACGGATAGTATTGAGAGGCCTGAAAGTTGCGGGCACATCGTACTTCCGCAGGATCCTCACAATCCTGTCAGTGGTGCCTTGGATGTACCCCCATGACACGATCTTTAGGATCTGTTCGGATTGACGACTCCTTTTCGGCCTTGAGGAAGGTTTTTTGACCCAGGTGTCTACTGTAACCATTCTTCACAAAGACATCTAGGAGATGAGCCTTCTTTGATTCCAAGCTCTTTTCATCAGAAATTCTAACAGCACGGGTGGCAAGCGTGCTTAGAACCCCTAACTTCTGAGCGGGGAAATGATGGGAAGAAGCATGCAAATATTGCTCTGTATGCGTCTTCTTTCTAAACACTTTATGAGAAAAGGAACCATCCACATTCTTAGAGATGAGAACATCTAAGAATGGAAGACAACCATTGTCTTCTTTTTCCATTGTGAGTTTAATGGCGGCGGACTGGTTATTGAGATGACTGAAGAAACAATCCAACTCATCCGGACCATGAGACCAGACAACACCAATGTCATCAACGAATCTCTTCCAAAGCTTTGGTAAGAGACGAGAGGAGGCCAAAGCCTTAGACTCAAAATCCTCCATGAAGAGATTAGCGACGACAGGGGACAAGGGGGATCCCATGGCAACTTCGCAAGTCTGCTCATAGAATTCTCCCTCGAAGCTGAAAAAGGTGGAAGTAAGGCAAAGCTCAACCAACTTAGCCGTATCAGGATCGGTGAGCTTATTAATTACCTTCATGGCCTCGTTAATGGGAATACAAGTGTAAAGAGAGACCACGTCGAGACTTACCAGAATGTCCTCGGGCTCAAGATTAATCTTCTTAAGATCATCAATAAAAGAAGTCGAGTCTTTTACGAAGGACTCAGTACGACCAACCAAGGGCCTCAACTTTCCAGCGAGGAACTTGGCCAGGAGGTAAGTCGGACCACCTATGGTGTTGACAATGGATCTCAGGGGGACCCCTTCCTTATGGACCTTTGGAAGGCCATATATTTATCTTTCATATATTCAATTATATTTATATTAAGTTTACTATTAAACCAATGGAATTGGAAATAATTAATATCCTATAACCTACTATTATAACGTTATAGATATATTGAATGATAAACAATCATTATGATATAGTATAAATAAATTATCTTTCTAAGCTGTACTCTAAGATTATTTTTATCCTAATGAA
>APFE031203338.1:23167-37099 GCA_000404065.3 Pinus taeda | reverse complement strand
CCAATAAAACTATTTTATTTTATGATAACCTAATATTGGAACAATTATTATAATAATATGTATATATATATTTATTAATAAACAATTATATTTATTAAGAAAATATTTAAATAATCAATTGATTTCTAACGGAATGGTGTACTTTATTTATATTTTGGTACCTGAATTTTACCTGGTTTATCTAAGTTCTGGGAATAATAATAATTAAAAATATAACTAGAATATTATATTATTTGACTGGGGTCATAAGGTCAAATTTAGCCATTATCATTCTAGCCGTTGGAGTCTCTGCCCTAACTATTTAACATGCTAAACTGGATCGGTTCTTCAACTTGTCCTGATGATGAACCATATTGGTTGGTTCGAAACACGTCGACAAATGATTATCTATGTGATTTCGCCCAAAATTCTCTAAACATACTTTTTAATGAGTTCATAAAATTAAATTAATATAAAAAATTGTAATCACTTTTAATAATAGAAAATTATATTTACAATATAAATAATACATTGCTTATATTTAAATATTAATTAAAAATTTATTAACTTATAAATCTCATTCATATTACACTTTTAATATTCATAACAAAAGATAACCATTAGGTTATTTTTTTTGTTAAGTAATGTATATATAATTTCCAAAAACAGATGACTATAGTTATGATTTCCAAAACATAATGGTTATGTTGTCTATTAACTATGATTTATTTTTGTTGACTATAGTTGACTAAATTTTATTCGTGGAACAATTTAATACAATATTTTGTATAGTGAAACTTGAACTTTGACTTATCACTGACTTACCATTTATGACCAAACAATAAACACTTCCATGCTCTTTATATAGTTAATATAAAGAGCACTACACTGTCATCAAAGAAGAATACTCTAGAGAAAACTCTGAATCTCAAGAAAGAAACAACTCTCAATACAAGTAGGGAGAAAGCCCCGCCTAGCAACAAAAAAGTGAACTCAACAACCCCTCATGCATCAACAATTATGAGAATTTGAATACTGCACAAAATAAATCTCCATTTAATAGCAAAGCAGATCTCCTAGACCAAACTTCTTCTCCGTCCATCTTCAAGAGGACAAACACAATAGATCGCGAAGCTAAGACACCAATGTCCCAAGAACCAGAAGAGATGAAAGAGATCATACAGGAAGTTGGAAGACCATAGAGAAAAAAAAAGAAAGCTACAACATCAATCTCGCCAAGAAAGACGAGGAGCCAAACAATTAAAAACTAAGAAAATTATAGGTCTGATAGACCAATTTAGTCTCAGTGGACGTTAACCACTATCATCGTCATCATAGAAATTTTAGAAAAAAATTGTTTAAAAAATAAGCATTATTTATCTTACAACATGATTAATCTAAATTATCAATCTTATTAATAATGTATGAAAACATTTCAACTATTGCAAATATTGTATTGATTTTCAATATATATTTGTATATATATAATATATTAAATACCTTATTACATAAATTTTAATAAGTTAAAACATATTAATTAAATTGAATTAGTTGACAACATTAAATAATAATAGAATTTAACTTTTATATATTTATATATATATTATATATATATATATACAGTCAAATTCTATTTATTATTTAATTTTCTCAGTTAATCCAATTTAATTAATGTGTTTTTAACTTACTGAAATTTATTTAATAAGGTATTTAATGTATTATATATTATAAAGTTATATTTCTTATTATTAGTTTAATTTTTTCTTTAATTTATTTTTTTTATTAAGATTATCTAAATTATCATATTCTTAATATATATTGAAACATTTTAAAAATATATTGAATTTCAATATAATAATCGTATTAAATACTCTCATAACATTTAATAAATATATATATTTTAATAATTTAAAGTATCAAATTAATAATAGAAGAAAAATTACAATCAATCTAATTAGAAGAAAAATTACAATCAAATCTCATTATGATATTTAAATAAATTTGTATGTGTTATTATATTAAATTTTAATTTAAAATAATATAAAAAATTAATTAAAAGAGAGATTTTCTTATTTTTTATTTATACATGTCCATTTTTCACCCCACAACAAGGGAGGGTAGTACAAGATTCCAACCCAAAGTATCTGGTTCAGTGAGACTTCATTCCACAGCTATTGTCACTTGAGCTACCCAAACAGACAAAAATTAATAATTATTTTTATTAATATAAATATTCATAATACTTTGAATTGATATTAAACTTTAATTACATCAGAAAAATTCAGCCATTCATTATAAAAGTTCTAACAAACTAGCTCACTTAAACTAAATATAATTTCAGTGGAAATAAATATACAAAATAAATGTGCATATGTTACAAATTCACATTGAAAATTACAATCCTTTCTAGACAACCCCATATCATGTTTAGAAACTCCTGTTTGCAACATTTATAGTTGTAGTCCCTACTGACATAGTGGTAAACGTATTAAGCATGCAATTTGTTTGTTTTTTTCCATACATATTCGTAGAATAGATTTTGAATCAAACTAACCATACTATAGATATATAGATAATCACTGTGGTAAGTGAATTTCTTTAAATGAAGTCAACAAATTTATTGATTACCTTGTCAATGCGACTTCTAATGTTTATATATATATATATCTATATATATATTAAAAGGAAGAATATAAAGTTAGGTTATTAAAGGTTTTTTATATTTCACAATTAAAGATTATTATGCTTAGTAGCATTAAAACAAGTTTTACAAATGAGATTATTTCATTTTTGTGAGTTTTCATTTTTTTTCATGGTAGAATGTATGTAAAATAAGAAATGTGCATAATTTTTTCTATCTTCTACTAGGTTAGCTAAAACATCTATTTAACAACTTGTGTGATTATCAAAATTCTTTTACAAGATCTATAATTTTTGTGATATTCCAGATCTCTTGAAACCACAAACACCATAAGATTGTTATTCACAAAGTACCCAAATACTTACAAAAAGAAAAATTGTGACAAAATGTTGTTTGCTGCTAAAAATATCAAACAAATTATAAAACCAAAGCAATCCTAAACCGTATATGAAGGAATAGAAAATATGAATACTTGTTGTGATATAGAGAAAGACTGAAAAATTAAATGTAACACCCCAACTCACTTTTACCCGCTTTTACAAGCTCTCCAGGGTAAACATGAGATGAGAGTTTCTATGACATGACCCAACCTCCAAGTTCTAGTTATGGAAGTGGGGCCTACAAATTGGAAACTTATTGATACCTCTTGGGAACACTAGATCACCCATATGTTAGCCAACAACCTTTGGTGATCAGCCCCTAAGTTGGAACTTCTTTTTAAGAGAGATCTTATCTCAGCTGCACACATGCCAAGTTGTGCATGTGGCTAGAAAGCTCTAGCTGCATGCACAAACCTTCCTCCATGCGGTTGCAATTAAAAATTTCTAGAACTATGCATGTGGTCATGAAATCAGTGCCACATTTTCAAAGCTAGCCTACAGGCCCCTGCCTAGAATTTTCCAAAACTTTCCAAAATCAAGTCTAAGGCAATCACATGTCTACACAAGTTATACTAGGCTTAGAACTTTCCTAAAGATACCAAACATGTAACAAATATTTCGTGAAACATATGGTAAACATAGTAAATACAAGTCATGAATGCATATATGATCATTGTTTCATTCTCTTCACTAGAGAATCATAAAAAATCCTCACTGTCCTTGATGAGCCTTGGTATTGCACCAAGAATGTTGCAACTCCCAAGGGCTTCTCAACTTAGTACAAACTTACAGGTGACAGTGCTATATGCACAATAGGTGAGGTTCTACTCATGTCACCCTCATTCATTAGATAAAATTAAGGTGTTCAGAGACCACTCCTTCAACTAACTACAAAGAGAAAAATATGTCACAATTGCAAGGAGATGAACATGATTCTAACTACAGAAGTGAAAGTGCCATTCATTCAATGTAAATGCTGAAGTGAAATTGCATGAAAGGAAAAAGGTTAGTCTAGTTGCAGAAGTAAAACATGCTATTCTATTTTTAGAACTAATCAATGTAACAACCTACTTGCATGAATCATGTATCTATTTGCACTTGCTTGAAAATGAGAAATTCAACCTTCAACACAATTATGAAAAAAATGCTAATTCTAGTTCTATTTATTGTTGTATGTTTGCAGTGAGGAGAAAATGGGGTTGGAGTAGTCTTAGAATAATTTCGGATCATGAAATCAAAGCTTGTGGGCCATTATACAACTTCAATACCCAAGGGTTGAAATCTGAGCGAATCTGGTTGAAGAAAACAATGCTACCGGTCTGCTAAAGGAGGCCCTGTATTTCTATAAGAGGCCTTGCTTTGCTACAGGAGAGGATCCGAGAGATTTTTGAGGACAATAATGGTGTCTTGAAGGTAGAAGAAGGTGGATGTAGGTAGAAGAAGGTGAGTGAAGCATGTGGGAGCCCCTTAGCCAAGCCTAGTACCCCTCAGAGGTTTATCTTGCACCAAAGTTTGTGCCCACGGTGTCCTCCATTTACCCTAGCAGAGTGATCTCAGTGGCAAAGTTTGGAGGCAATGTGAGGTGTCTAGGAGGGGGATAGAGTGGAATAGGTGGATGTAGAAAGGTGTGCCTAGCCTTGTAGGTGAACACAATCCTTGCAAACTATTCAAACACATGCATCAAATAATCGCTATTACAACAAAGTAAATTAACATGGAAAGGATGAGTTGAATTTGATTAAAATCTACTCTACCCTACAATGGAACTCAAATTGCCAAACCAATGTTGCTAACTTATAAGTTACAGAAACTAAACATGCATAAGGATTGCAGTCCAATAATTAACAATTTCCAAGAAATCACAAACAAATATTTTTTGGTTGTTATTGTAGATCTTCCAATCACTCTTCCCACAAGAGAGGTGATAAGCAAACTTGCAACTACAAGTTTTTATGATATAATACCTACTGAAACAAAAATAATTGCAATGACTTGAAGAAGAACAAGGAAGAAATACAAGAGAGGGACTAAAGGTTTTGGGTTGGGCCCAAACCCAAGGGTTTCAGCCCTCCAATGCTAAGTCAGATGCAGACCAATAGTTAACTTCTCATTAACAGAAAATTAGAGTCACATAAATCATGTGAAGGATGATAATAACAATGTCAAGCACTAGGCTCTCAGTAGCTACTCCTAGATGCAACAAAAATTCAAATCCTAATGAGACTTTTGGCTAGTTTATTTATACAAAAAGTAGGTGAGGAAAACTCCCTTGAAAAGAGGAGTGATTCCCTCAATATATCGATATTTGTGGATTTGATTCCCTTTTATCTTATCATGTACTTGGTGTTCCTCGACTGTTAGTGAATTCGAGTTGTTGGTGAGGATTATTTGATCTCAAGCCGAGTTGGAGAGTTAATGAGGTGGACAAGCCTCCTGTATTCTCTCTGGTTGTCTCCATCAAGCCCCTGCATAGTAAATATATCTAAAAATGCTTATTTTTCCTGCATATTAATCACATTAGGCCATGCAATATGACAAACACCCTTTAGTCTTTTTACTAAACATATTATGGCTAAAATTGCAAATTAATGTGAGAAAATGAGAGTTTTAAGGGTTAGAGGATAGAAAATGAACCTCAAAGTATACCTATTGATGGGACTCATCATCAGCCCCCTATTGAAGGTGTTTCTCACCCTTTGAGAAACTTAGTCATTGATATGAAGCTCATTCATGGCCCTGGTGGCCTCTCTGACATCCCAAGACATCTTAGATAGTGTGCCTTCCTGGGGATAGAAACCTGCATTTTATTTTATGTATGTCCATTCCTTTTGTTCTTCTGTCTGGTTTCTTCTCTCCTATAGGCCCAATAGTAAGGGAAGACTAAGTTTTAGTCCTATCCACTTGATCTTCATCCTTTGCATGATTCTTTTGTATAGTGGGGTTCTTTGCATGGAATTCCTTTGTCTTTCTAGAGAGTGATATTCTCTGATTTGCAAGCAGTGAGGCAAGGCATGCCATCTTCTTTAGAAATCCTGCACATTTTCTGTCCCCAACATCCTAAAAGTGCCCTCAAAATGTAAGATGCTTTGTTCTTGGGCTTCCATGTACCAAGGTGCCAACTCAGGATTAGAGGAGATGAGATTGTGGTTGTTGATGATAGCCTTGGGGCTCACTAATTATACTATGATGTATAAGGGACCCTTTTCTTCTTTTTCCATCACCCTTTTTACTTCTTCCACCCTTTTTTCCTCTTGGTTCAACCAAGAGGCTAATGCCATCAGTTGAATGTATCCCAATCTTGAGTTGGGGTCCCAAAAATTCATGTCTGCAAGGTTCAGATTGTGCATGTAAAACTCAACGAATTTGGCTCTATCCTCATTAGTTTCCTTTTTGAAAAATTCAATGAACTTCTTGTAGTCTTGAAAAGGTAGAGAGCCATATGTTGCTAAGGTATTTATCTAAAATTGCATCCACTACTCCTCAAGGAATATAGCGTAGGATTTGGATGGTTCCTGCATTGTCTGACTCCCATGGATAGATTTTCCATAGTGGTAAGGTGTACCTCTTTTTCTTGCGGCTGCTCTCTTAACCTTATGTTTTCTACCTATAGCTCCTCCATCATGATTGACTCCCTTAGTCTCAAGTCATTCAATTCCTTGCCCATTTCATTGATTTTCTCCTCCATGAGGCCCACATCTTCTATCCTTTTTTATTTTTTAATTTGAATCCATCTATGTGTTTTGCCTCTTTCCTTCTCCAACTCAAAGAAGAGTGCGATAGAAAATTTCTCAGGTATAATCCTACCCCCCTCAATAAATTTGTAGTAGGATGCTAGGTTGGGTTGCGGATCACACTCCTGGAATTCTTGGAGACATTTTTCCTCTTCTTTTGGAGTGGTTGCCTCTTCCATTAGCACCTATAGTAGCCCATTTTTCTCCTGTAGCTCCTATGTTTTTTCCTTTCCCTATTTTGTTCCCTCTTGTAATAGGGAAGTTTGCGTCTTGAGCCTCTTAAATGTGACTACTCTAGTGGTGGGCCTCCATATGGGTAGAACAGGTTGCTTAGTCTTGTACTTAGGAGAGGTAACTTCTTCAATCTTTCCCTCACTAGGTCCCACTTCTTCCCTTTTCCTTGCTGAATCATCAATGGTGATAGGCATTTTTGAAGGAGGCTGAGGCTTTCCTTGCCTTATCCTAGTACTCTTCCTTGTTTTAAAGTACAAGGGTCCTTGTCTTAACTTCCTCCTTTTGGTCTTGACTAGTGTGCCCAATGTGGCCAATGTGGCAACCGCCTCTTACTTTGTGTTTCTTGACGAGAGCCTCATTTGTTCCCCTTGTCTTTCTGTCCCTTGAGGATTGGTGGGCTCCTTAGGGTCTTCTTCCTCTATTTTTTTTTCCTCTTCCTCTTTTTCCTCTGCTTCTACTTCCTCCTTCTCTTCCTCCTTCTCTTCTTCCTTCTCTTCTTTGTTCTCTTCTTCGTTCTCTTATTCCTTCTCTTCCCTGGCCCCATTGCTAGAGGTTGGTGTTTCTTCTTGTTGTGTGGAGGTGGGGACTTTTTCTTCAATGGAAACATCCATGTCCATATCTATGAAGTCAATACACAACACAAGGTTCCTTAGGTGTCTCAAGGCTTCCATGCCAATTAGCTTGATGAGGCCATGATGGGAAATGTGTTGGTGCTTCCCTTCCCTCACCTTTTGGCTCATCCCAATGATGGGTTGTAAGAGGAAATGTAGGATACTGAGTCTCTTTGGAATGGATAACTCTGTTTGGAACCTTAGCTCATAGAGAAGCCTAAATTGATAGGCATATACAATGCTCAACCTCCCCTCAAAGAATATGTATTTAAGGATGTGATAGGTCACTTCATCCCAAGTGTAAGAGAGACTCTCCCTTCTTTCTCCATTTTTATCTTCCATAGCCATCTCTCTATGGAGGAAGAAGTTTTTCCTGGCTGTAACACTTATTGCCTTATCTTCCTTGCTCGATCGAACTCCCAAGGGTATGGTGGTCACTCTACTTATAAGTTTCATTGTCAAATGGATTACAAGTCCTCTAACAACACTAGTGGCAATATTTTCTCCCTGACTTGAGGGACATGGAAAATTATTGAGTTATCTCATCAGCATATCCCTTTAATTGATAAAAGAACCCCATCCATTGATGTCTCAGGAAAATGTCCTGAACATGGGGATGATGATGGATTATTTTTGTGTCTGTGGGTTCTCTTCTATTGAAATCTCCCCCCATTGCTCTCTCCTACTCCTTCTTGAGGTTATTTGGGTTTCTTCTCAATGTTGGCATGAGAGAAGTCTCGATTGTAGATATGGTGTGAAATTTCCATTTTTTTAATGGAGGAGGAAAAGGATGCTATTTTTTCTAAAAAACAAACTTTTCTCTGTCCCTATATTGCCTTCTCATATAATAAATTTCAAAGGAAACTGTTGCACAATTGTTTGCTACATGATACTCGATTCAAACATAATTCCTCATGCATGTGTATGGGAATTAGAGAGGGAGGAGGCCACTTACTCTTTTCAAGATGACTCTCTTATGTGCATGAGGGTTTGAAGACAATCTGTCGTGGTTTTGGCTCCTTTTCTCTCCTTAATTCTCCCTGTAGCTTCCTCTCTAAGATTCTTGTAGCAATTCAAACCCTCTTGTAGCTCCTCCTATAGCAATTTCTATAAACCTACAAACTCAGTCTGTAGAAACTTAGTGGTACTCTAGGTAGTCTCTGGTAGCATCTAGCTCATCCTTCTCCAACATTTTTCTAGAATGAGCGATTACGCGAAAGGAGTTGAGACTTGTACTTTTTATTCCTTTTTGGGGTAAAGGATCAGAGCACTTTGGTGACTTGGATTTTGCACAAGTTTCCTTTTTTGAACCATTATCCCCACTCCTGGTAATCATCACCCCACTTAACTTGAATTTTCCATGTTGCATGGTAACTGAGTAAATTGTAGTTAACTAATCGAAGGTAGCCAAGTTTATTGGCCACCTCCAACCCATAAAAATTCCTTTCTCGATTATTAAACACATATTTTTCCATTATATGCATAGGGAAGAGGTGAGGGGTGTCATACCCGAGCCTACCTGTGACGTCAACTTGGTGGAGATTCGTGCATGTTGTTTTTGAGCTTCATAATAGAATGATTTTGAAGGTATTGATTTCCTTTGTTTGATTCTGCACAGGTCTTCATAGCATGATGATCCTTGACTGCTGAAATCCTTTTTTTTGTGCGTGCCTCTTTTCAGTGCTCATTCCACTATTGTTTAAATGGATGGATGACTTGACATATTCTCTCTAGGGATAGTGTATCCCTTCTTAGCTTCAAAGATATCCTCATGATGCCTTAGGGTTACTAGATCTTCTACTTTGGGGTTGTAAAAAAAATTGGTTCAGAATTCTGTTGCCACTATGAACGCTGCTACATGAGGGATCCCCTTCTTGTAGCAGCCACTTCATCCCTCCTCAAGACCTCATATTGCATTCTAGAATATATTAAAATCATAGGAGATATGGTGACAAGATTAGAATCAACAGAGAGTGGTGTATGTGATGAAAAAGTTGAAGACAATTTTTTTTGGGTATATTCTTTTATGTATGGCAGAGTGGAATATTGAAGATGAATTTTGACTAGATGGAGTGGATGAGTGATAGAGGGATTTTGGTGGACCTCTCCCAACATTTCCTAAGGAAAACATAATTTGTAGCAATTTAGGTTTCTCCAGTAGCAATTTAGGACAGTCCTGTAGCACTTCAAAAAGGAGTCAAAACATGGTCCATTTGCTCGCTAAATGATGGGGAGAGGTAGGGAGGTGAATGAAGAGGGTGAAAATGCAATGGATAGCTAGAAGGAATGGAGAAATGAAATTGTGGAACTGTTTTGTTGCCACTTTTCTTTTGATTGTCTAGAGTACTACAAAAGAGAGATGTTAACAAAATTGGTGTAAGGACTCCTTCCTTGTGTCTTATTTTTTTTTTTTTTGAGACATGCAAGTTGCCTCTGCAGAGGTTTTCAACCTACGTGCTTGCCCTAGGTGCCTCAAAGGAGGTTTTCACCAAGGGATCTGTTGTACTGTTCAACAATCCCCATTTTAATATATTATAAATTTCCTCTGAAATTTATTATATTAAAATAGGTGCCCTTTAGTTTTAAAAAGCCTTTGGTTTTATTTCTTTAAAAACAAAAAATTAAAAAATAGAAAATCAACATAAAAAAATGTTAATAAAATCCTATAACCAAATTTTAATACTTAGGCTTTTTAATTAAAATCCAAGTATTAAACCTTGATTATCAAAAACCAATTTTTAAATACCCCCCAATACCAAGATCACACTTAGGCTTTAAAAGTATTAAGTATTAAAACATGGGTTATTTAAATTAGAAAACAAAATAATCGTAGTTTTTTAAATTCCCAAAGGTTAAAATCTTTATAACTCTGTCATACTCTTGAAATGCAAATCAACATAATAAACAACACATCGTGATAAAACACGCGGCCTTAGCGGAATGCAATTTGATAAGGTCGAACCCAACAGGGTCGTGAACTTCACTTGAATAAAAATATCACATCCACAGAGATCACAAAACACAATAGCCCAAATGCCGTGACCCATACCTAATGTGATTGCAATATAGCTTGAACCCGACAGAGTCATACACTCCATTTAATAAGCTCCCTACGTTCGGGAAATCACAAAAAACCACAGGTTGACACCTCTCCGGCTCTTTGCGATTGCAATTGTGATATTTAAATCGGATCTGATCATGGATTTAATTCCATTGAATCAAAATATTGCATCCGAGACATCGCAAGATCCAAAGACTTAAGTCCATACCTCGCTTTGCACCACCGATTGCAATATGCAATATAAGCCGGACCGACGGGATTATACATGCCAGTTCATAAATCCTCCGCGTTTGTGGCTATTGCAAATTCCAAATGCCAAGCACTCTGCCCCTTCCCAATGCAATTGTGATCATTCTGAACCCGACGGGATTATACATTTTGGCATTTAATACATCCCCGGGTCCGTGCAATCGCAAAAGTTCCAAGAGTCATGCCTCCTACCTCATGCTGATTCCGATATGACACCAGATCCACATCAGATTCCATGTCACCTGTGACTTCATCCGCCACGTCAGATGCCACACCATAGTGATGTCACCATGACATAATCCCTTACGTCATACCACAGATTGTAAATCACAAGTCTTTTGGGACTGTTAGTGTTGTGCTGCTCCGTTGATGTGATTTTGATGAACCTATCCCTAGTCTTCCACAATTGCGATATCACAATTGCAAAATCCATAGGCCTCACGTTATTTCTGCCTCCATTTAAAGTGCGATTGCAATAAGGATAGGTTCTGCTCCCTGATTAATTGTGATTGCAATTTGATCTTTTCCATTGTGATTATGATTTGATCTCAATAAGGAATGATCCATGTTTTAATGCAATTTTTTAAATATAGTCCCTACTTGAGATCCGATTGCGACATGGTTCATACCCGCTCCAATGTATTTTGATTATACTGGACTCTATCCTTGATTCCAATGTTATTGCGATTTAAATAAACGACCCATATATTTTCATTTGATCTTATCTTTTTCTGAAAAGCAGAATTTCGATTTATGATTGCTTATCCATGGTTTATCATTTTCCAAGTATAAATGAAGAGAATAAAGTTGCACAGAGAAAGACGCAGATTAGCTCCACAGAATCCGCAAATGCGAGGATCTTTTGATCGAAATACGAAGCCAATAAGCCAGAATGGCATTTCAACAGATTATCTTTGAAAATTGTTTTTATTTTTTCAAGATTTGAGGGATTCCATTAATTTCCTCAGCGCTGTGCCCAAACCTGTTATTTAAAAAAAAAAGGGTATTGATATTTAAACCCATTTTAATGGATTGAATAGTGGGTCATGAATCTGAGAAAGAAAGTCTTTGGGGCTTGCACTTTTGTATCTCCAAGTCTATCTTAATAGACTGGGCCAGGTCCTGAATTTTATGAAGAAAGCTGAGTGGAGATTACATTTTTGTATTTTTAGAAGCTCATCTTAATAAGATGATTGGATCAAATTTCTTATTTTTTTGTTTAAAGAGGCTTCAAAGAGTTGCATTTCTGCACTTTTGGGAAGCTTTGGAATAAAGGAAAAGGTCTCAAACTATGTATTTTACAAAAGAAGCGTGATACATCGGGTATTTTTATCAATGTCTTAATATTCTGTTTTGTATAATTTGCAGTCATTCCATCTTTCAATTTGCATGTTATATGTATATTATTAACATAGTTCAACATCATCTCATTTCTAAATATGCTAGTGCTGTAATTTTTTAATACATCCAACAACAAATTGTTATTTTATTTAGATGGCGATATATGCTTTAACAATTCTTTTAATTAACTATTTAATTAAAAGAATTAACTTAGAAGTTTTCATTTCTTTTAGTATATGATTAATTTTTATTACCATGTACTAAAGATAACCATTTTAGATTGCATTCAAATAACAAGAAAACCTGAGTAATGAATAGTTTTTATATGCATATACTTTAGGGATTAAATATACTTATATCAAACACTTATGTAACTATTTACTAAGGGTTTGATTTTTAGTATTGAGATTAACAAGGAGCTAGATCTCGAGAGCTATTCCTTGATCTAATTCCTTGATTCTTACTTCAATTCCTTAATGTCTTTTTTTTGTAAATCAACTCATGATTGGGAGAAGGATTTTTCTTTCCTTCAATCAAGATAGGATAGACTAATTGCATACTAGTTAAATAATGCATGTGTTATCTTAGAAGTCCTCTCTTTGAGGAAAAAATTTAGATTGGTTTGGTTGTTCCACAAAATAAAACTTAAAGGTTGTTCTTCTTGCTTGATCAACTAGAAGAATTGATTTGATGTCCCTAGCTATTGGTAAATCAAGACATATTGTAAAATCGATAGTGATTGGGAAAAGGTAACTGGACCTAGTTAAACCAGTCAGAGCCACTATTCCAAACGGAAAAGGAATTGCTTTAAGGTCCGGGCCGAGTTGTTTTCCCCCATGTTGGTGTAGTGAATTTCGAGGCATCAACATTTTGGCACTAAAAGGAGGGTTGTAGAGTTCTATAACTATTTTGTTTTGACACCCTTTTTCCACCATTTTCCTCTTTTTTGTTATCACTATCAACTCAATAAAGGCAATAAATCATAGATTTCGACAAGGTAACAACTCTTACATGTCTTATTTTCACATGCGTTAATGTTCCTTATTGTTATTTTAAAGAGTGCATTAGCTATAAAATAAACATGATTCTGCAGCCATTTTATAAATATGTAGCTACCTCCATGGTTCGCGGGGTTTTGGTGCACTAATGAAGTAACTAAGAATATGGGTAGTTGAGGATTGATCCCCTTAACATAGTTACTGATCAAACGAGAAAGTGAACTGGTACCCATTTTTTTGAGGTAGCAAAAAATCACTCGATTTTGAAAAGTGGTGATGCTAGAATACACTCTTTTTTTAGCATATTTTTGACACTTCAAATTTTCTTATGTATCAACTTTGAACATTTTTTTTCGATGTTAGTGATTTTCATGTTGATTTTGAAAAGTGTTGATGAGTCATCAACACATTTTTTTAGAGGGCTTATTTTTTACACTTAAATTTTTTTATGTATCAAGTGTGAACATTTTTTTTTGTTAGTGATTTTCATCTTGATTTTGAAAAGTGTTGATGAGCATCAATCCTTTTTGTTGAGAGGGCTTAGTTTTCACACTTTAAATTTTCCGATGAATTAAGCGTGGATAATTTTTTTAAATGTTGGTGATTTTCATGTTAGTAATAAAACATAAAAAAATAAATAAAAACATGACAAAAAAATTAAACAGAAAAAATATATATAAAAAACAAAAAACCTATCAAAATGTAAA
>APFE031203338.1:0-12799 GCA_000404065.3 Pinus taeda | reverse complement strand
GTAACATTGAAAGGAATATAATGAAAAATCAAGCTGGTAGTCCCGATTTTGGGATCTAGTGGGAAATATCTGTGTATATGTGTTTTATGTGTTATGCTCTCGCATTTTTATTTTTCTGTGATTTAGAATTCGTATGTAGGTAATTTCTGTATGGGATTAAAACCTACAATACCCACCTGCAAAAACAATGATAGAAATAGAAAATGCCGAATGGATGGATGAAGATAATGATATACAACCAATTTTCACTATTGTAGAAATAAATGAGGAGGACCAAATTTTAAATTCAATAGAAAATCATGAACCCTCTTTATATTGTGATGATAGTTCGAATATCTATCATCTAGACAAATGTCTTTACATTCTATGGAAAAGTTTGGGAATTCTTCAATAGAATTATTTCCAGGAAAAAATTTGAACATGAATAAAAACCTGGAAGAATTACAGAGAAAGAATCTGGTAGAAATATTACAAAAACACTCTTTTGCATATGCATGGGAATACACTAATATGAAAGGAATTGATCCTATAACCTACATGCATCATATCTACATTGAAGAAAATGCTAGACCGGTTATACAACCACAAAGAAGAATGAATCCAAAATTAAAATATATTGTTAAAGAAGAATTGTAGAAACTGTTAAATGTAAATTTCATCTATCTAATTCAGACAGTCAATGGGTTTCACCCCTACTAATCATTCCTAAGAAAAATGGAAAATGGAGAGTATTCATTGATTACAGGGAATTGAATAAATCAACTTTGAAATATCACTTTCCACTTCCTTTCATAGATCAAGTTTTAGATACATTAGAAGGGAAGAAATATTTCTCATTTTTGGATGGTTTTAGTGCGTATAATCAGATTCAAGTAACACCTAAAGATCAAGACAAAATCATATTCACTTATCCATGGGGGACTTATGCTTACTAAGTACTTCTTTTTGGATTATGCAATGCTCCAACAACATTCCAAAGAACAGTACTAGGAATTTTCTCTGATCTTATTCATGATTGTGTGGAAGTGTATATGGATGTTTTTTACAGTTTATGGAAATTCTTTTGAAGAAGCACTTGAAAATTTAGAAAAAGTTATCGTAAGATGCAAAGAAACAAATATTTCATTAAGTCATGAAAAATGTTTTATGATGTTTAATAAAGGAATTGTTTTAGGTCACCATATTTCAAGCAATGGAATTAAGGTAGACACATCTAAGGTAGAAGTTATTTCCAAATTATCAATTCCAAGTTGCCAAGGAAATGTTAGGAGTTTTCTTTTTTTTACTGGATATTATAGAAGATTCATAGAAAATTGCACAAAGATTGCATCTCCACTCTTCAAATTACTCACCAAACACTGTGAATTTAGTTGCAACTCTGATTGTCAAAAGGATTTTGAGACTTTGAAAAAGAGGATCTCTAAAGAACCCATCTTAAAAGGACCTAATTGGAAATTTCCTTTTCATATAACAACTGATGCTTCAGATACAACTCTAGGAGCCGTGTTAGGACAAAAAGACCTCACTCCTTATGCTATTTATTACACTAGTAAAAATTTAACTCCTGCAAAGCTAAATTATACTGTAATTGAGAAGGATTTTTTAGCTGTCATTCATGCCATTAATAAATTTAGACATTACATTACTGGCTATGAAACTTTCATTCATATAGACCATTCCGCCAATAGATATTTAATGAGTAAACCAGTTACTAATGGTAGAGTAACAAGATGGCTATTACTGTTGCAAGAATTTAATATCACCATTCTGGACCAGCCTGGAAAATAGAACACAATTGATGACATTTTATCTATAATTCAAAATGATAACAATGATATACTTGTAGAGGATAAGTTTCCCGATGAATATCTTTTTGTAGTGTCTACTAAATCACCTTGGTTTGTAGATATTGCCAATTATTTAGTTTCAGGAAAGTTACCCTCTTATTTGTTTCCCAGAGAAAAGAGAAGAATAATCCAAACAAGTGCATCTTATTCATGGATAAATGAAGAATTATACAAGACAGAACTAGATTTCATCATCCGAAGGTGTGTAAGAGAAGATGAAATACTGGAAATACTTAAAGAATGCCATGATGAACCATGTGGAGGTCATTTTGCTGACAAAAGACCTATTTATAAATTCCTTCTCTTAGGATATTATTGGCCTTCTCTTTTTAAGGATTCCAAGGAATATGTTAAGAGGTGTGACAATTGTCAAAGAATGGGGAAACTTGTTCCTTCAGATGAAATTCCACTACAGCCTCAGGTACTCAATGAACCTTTTGAAAAATGGGCTTTGGATTTTTTGGACCAATTAACCCATCTTCAGAACAAAAAAAAAATATTCTTGTATGCATTTGTTATGTTACTAAATGGGTAGAAGCTAAAGCACTTTCTTTTGCTACTGAAAATGTTGTAGTTTCATTTCTTTTTGAGGATATTTTTACTCATTTTGGTGTCCCAAGAGAAATTGTAACAGATCAAGGAAAGAAATTTACATCCAGAGTAGTGCAAAAGATAGTAGAAGAATATAAAATCAAGCATCGAAAGTCTACTCCATACCATCCACAAGAAAATGGACAAGTAGAGTCTACCAACAAAGTGATTGAAGCAATCCTCACCAAGACAGTTCACTTGCATAGAAGGGATTCGATAGAAAAGCTTCCAGAAGATTTATGGGCCTACCATACCACATGGAGAAACACAATAGGACATACTCCCTATGAACTTGTTTATGGGAAGCAGGTCCTATTTCCAATTGAGTTCTAGATTTAGACCTACAAGACAACAATCAAGTTAGGACTTGACTTATCAAAAGCACAAAAGCAAAGAATGGGACAACTTAATGAGCTTGATGAAATAAGGCAAGATGATATCCAAAATACTAGTTTAGTCCAACAACAAAGATCCAGATGGCATGATAAATACATCAAAGAAAGAAAATTTCAGCCATGAGACTGGGCATTACTCTTTGATTCAAAGTTCAAAATTTCCAAGGAAAATTTCAAACTCACTGGCCTGGGCCTTATGAGATTGAAAATGTTTTTGATAATGGAGCAATCAAAATTAGGACTATTGATGAAGAAAAAGTTCCTCTCCTAGTGAATGGACATCGACTCAGGATCTATCACAAGTCAATTGCAAAGGAGGAATTTGTAAAGATTTTCCAGGACAACTCTGATTTGAAGTTGGTTAAGAATTCTTCTTCTTCTTCTCCACCTTAGAATTTTCTTTTTCATATATTATATATAAATATATATAAACATGAAAACCAACAATTGTTGGCATGTTTATGCAGAAAATTCAAGATGAAAACCAAGAATTCTTGGCATCTTAAATTTTCTTTGTATTCCATTTTCTAGAATCCCATTTTCTTTTATCCCTTTCTTTTGAAAAAGAATAAGTAGCGACATAATCATTGATTTTCTGCAGCTTTGATGACTTTCTACAGCTAATGTGACAGACACCTCTAATAATGCAATTGAATGAATGATTGACTCCCTCCATTGCAAGGTACCTGAAGACAACATAAAAGGAAACTAAAGGTTATCAAGAAAATAACTTAAAGGTATGCATTTATTTAATTTAATAATAGGGATTAAAACATTACATATATGAATTGTAACACATAGTACTACTGAAAAATCAAAATCATTATTGCAAAGAGTTGGTCATGTCATATCAAATTTTGCACAAATCCTCTATTCACTTATAGTCATCATCACTCATATCTCGATCCATTGAATTAGCTGCCCAAAACATAAGCATGAATGATCTTAATGGTTAGATTCGGCCTCATTCCATTATACCCTCACTACCTACGCTCTCATTGTTCCATCACTCATACTCTCGACCTCTCCGCTCTAAAAACCCTACCAAGCCATCCTACCCTATCAAACAAAACAATTGTGAAACAAAGCTTCTCGGCCATTATGTGATAGTAAGAACAAAACCGAAAGGAAATTTTTTTTGGAGGGGTATCCAAAAACAAAAGTATTACTGTAGAAAGCACAATGGATCAAATTTGTAGAGAAATCCGATGGACTCCATAGAGAAGTGACCAAATCCTTCACCAAGGCCTTTGATGGAGTTGAAGTGGAGATAGGGGACATCAAATTCACAGTGAGAGAGTCATTTATAGCCGAAGCCACTGGACTACTGTGGATTGGAGAGAAATGGTTCAAGAACAAAGGTATTGAAACAGAGAACTAGAAGGTTTTCCTGAAGAAACGAGCATGGACACCACCATTTTCAATAAGGAAATCCCAGGTACAACATTGAAAAGTAAGTGGAGGAACCTACTTCT
Source organism: Pinus taeda (assembly GCA_000404065.3). Lineage (NCBI taxonomy): Eukaryota > Viridiplantae > Streptophyta > Pinopsida > Pinales > Pinaceae > Pinus > Pinus taeda. The sequence goes on along the minus strand of APFE031203338.1, from coordinate 8,491 downwards.
AATAATCCAAAAATGTGTTACCTGTGAAGGAAGGTTTGGATGTATATTTTTCTATCATATTCGGTATCTAATGAATTTTCTTAAAGAAAATGAGATAAACCTTCCATATTTCTTGTTGAATAGTCTTATAAAGATGTCAAGAAATGTTTAGATGAGAATTTAGTTTATAGATAATACAATGTATCACCATGGTCTAGTCAAAATACTTGTTGAATTTCATCTCCAAAATATAGGTGATAATTGGGAGAGATTTTTAGTAAGAAATCACTTTCAGGAAGAAACTCATGGGCAACTAAATAGAAGCAAACCTAAGAGGGGAAGGAAAAAAATTAATAAGACATAGGAACAAGACTCATAGCAGCCACAAAAACTATCATAAGATGACATCTTGCTTGCAAAAGTTTTAGAGAAAATAAACAAAAGAAATGTTAGAAGAAAGAAAGCCAGAAAATAAACAGAAATTTCATCACTAGTAGAGAAGCCTAAAACAGAAAGGAAGAAAACTCAAAAGACCCCTGTCATAGCTTTTAAGGAGTACTAGACTCAACTCAACAAAAGGACTACCCTCAATGAGCACAGAGCATGTCAGTATAGAAATAGAAGAAAACTCAGACGTCGAAGAAGAAGATTCAGGAACTCCTCCAAGGGTTTCATCACCAAGGGTTTCACCACCAAGGGTTTCATCATCAACTGTCACATTGCCTCCTAAGAGTCCAAGACAAAGGACGCCAGAGATTGATTTGGTGCAGCAGGAGATCTATGAGTATATTGAGTCATTAGAGAAAAGGGACGCAACAAGAACATCAATTCCAATTCAAGAGGAAGAAGAAAGTCAGTTTAATGAGCCACAAGAACCTCCAGTAGTCAATATATTGAAACAAGAAATATTTGAACTGAAGACATTAAATAGGTATATCAAAAATAAAAATCAAGCCTTAAAAGCAAAGAACAAAATTCAAATAGCTAAGAGTGATAAATCCTCTTACATCTAAGTTTGTGGTTTAATAAGAACAAGAAACTGAAGAAGAAAAATAAGGCTTTACAGAAACATGTTATAAACTTGAAATACAAGATCCTCATGAGAAAACCAAGGATGAAAATTACTGGAAAGAAAGTGAAAAAGATGAAGTTGGATGTACTGGCAGAAGTTTCCAAGCAAATGCAGTAGTTAAAGATATCAATTTTGCAGTTTGTATGAGGACATACAGAATCTTTAGTGTGGGGGAATGTAGAGTTCCATAACTGTTTTGTTTTGACACCCTTTTTCCACCAATTTCCTCTTTTTCATGATCACTATCAACTCAATAAAGGTAGTAAATCATATATTTTGATAAGATAACAACTCTTACATGCCTTATTTTTCATATGCATTAATGTTATATTAAAGAGTACATTAGCTACATAATTAACATGATTCTGTAGCCATTTTATAAATCTGCATCTACCTCCATGGTTCGCGGGGTTCTGGTGCGCTAATGAAGCAACTAATCATATGGGTAGTTGAGGATTGATCCCCTCATGGATCTCCTCCTATTCGCTTGAGCCAGTTCACCAAAGGAATCACACAATGGTGTGGCCAAAGATACAGGTCAACACATAGTAGCAAGAGTCCACGCACAACACGTTTTCTCGATTTGCTTTCCAAATAGCAAATCGGTGAAATAATACTTTTCCTACCTAGTTTCATATTTGAATTAGCATTGAACATCACGCCTATAGGCATAGAAGTCTCAATTGATCGAGGACGCATTTTATATAAATATGTATCCTCTGTAAATGATATCAGAGAGGAAGTATTAAGTTAACTGCTGAAGAAATTGTGAACCCGACCTTCGTTCTTGTGTTAATTTGAAGTTACCTTTCTGATTCGATGTGTATCTGATTATGAATTATACCTATTGGATACGGAGGGCCCTTGCAAACAGTTAAGTTTTTTATTTTATTTTCATTTCATTGTTTTATGATTGTTTTCGTTCAAATGTTTTTTGTTATCGCTGCATTCTAGTTTAGTTACTTCATTGTTTTCAAGTATTTCATATACATCAGATTATTTCATTGATCATTTCATATTTCATTATGCTTGTAGTCATTTAATAGATTAGTCCTTCAACGTTTTTCACTTCATCATAGTTAATCTTTTCATGCCTTCTAGAATTATAATTTATATCACTCTTCAGTTTGTAATTAGAGATTTCTTTCATTCTTTCTGAACTTGGAATTGTATATATTTTGTAGACAAGATTTTGAATTTCAATACTCTATTTCATAGCAGCAAGTTGTTTATATACATTCATAATTTTAGGATAAATAACTTAAGTCATTTTAGAATGATACTCAATTAGACATGATTTGATAAAGTAATCTAACAGTAGTTTAACTTCTATTTGTTCTAACAATAGCTTAACTTCCATATATTAAATTGTAGAAATTTAACTCTACTAAAAATTCAGATAATAATGAAAATCTCAAAACAAACATAACCATCGTCTTTATCAATGAAAGAATAGGCTTCTAGCATATATAGTGCACCCGCACTTCATAATTTTACCAAATTCGGTCAATAATTTATGCTTGCAATTTAAGAACATTAAATTGATCAAATACGGGCCTTGAATTAGTTATTTGTTTAAATTTTGTTATATCATTTTTTTTACTAACCATGGCCCCTATATTCATTCCTACACTTCGTCATGAATTCAATTCACCCAAGCCTACACGAAGCATGCCCAAGAAGTAGATTAAGTCCTTAACAAAGCTAGATGGTGAGAGTAATATTTCTGCATTAAATCATATTTCTGATTTTGTTAATAGATGTAAGTCTTTTAATATAATTGTTGATAATGATATTTGCAATCTTTTTACTCTTACGTTCAGAGGATGAATTCGCAAATGGTTCCTGGTGCTTCCTCCAACGTCAATTCATTCATGGAAGCATTTCTACTTGGTATTTCTAAAAGCACATCATAATTACATTTACGATAGTTTGTGTTTAGAGTTAGACAATCTTTACATGTATGACAATGGATATTTAGATGATTTTTATAATAGATTTTGGTCATTTTGTTATAGATTTCATTTAAATGGTTTTATTTCGATTGAAGATTTAATTGAATGTTTCATTTCTCTTGTTTCTTCCCATCTTGAAAATAATAAATCAATTAATGAAGAAAAAGACACATCTAACTCATTAACTAGTCTTGAATCATTAAAAGATTTTATGGAACTCGAACTTGTAATTGAATCAAAACCTTTATTCTTAGAAAATTGTAATTTTCATTTTCTTAGTTCTGAAACAAATGTTTCCATTATAAATCTAGAATTTGAAAATGTTATTGCAACAATTTTTAACGATACAAGTGATCAATCAATAGTTCCAATAAATTCTAATTTACACCAAGACTTGGATAATGAATATATTGGTTTATCTTCTTTAAAGGAAAATTCAGAAAATTTAGAACCTGTAATTACATTTGAAAGAAATTCTTTAAACTAGGAATATAATACGGTAAGTTCTATAAACGATTCATTTCAACAGTCATTATATTCTGGCATGCATTATTTTCTTTATCCTGATGTGTTTTCAAATCAGAATATAGTCAATGATGACCATCTTAATATTTCAAGTGATAATTTTCCTAATCCTTGTTATGAAAATTCTGCATCTATTACTCATTTGGATGATAGTTCTTTAATTGCAAACCGTCTTCTTTCGTATTTTCTAATTCTGTTAGTTCAGATTAGCCATTTAATTTTCTTAGGAAGAATGTAATTTGTGACAATTATCATGACAATGAGGACAAAGAATCACATCTTATACGAAGTGTGCTTGTTTCGAAAATTGGTCTATCTTGTGAAGATTCACACGCTTTAATTTTGTTCCCCTTTTCTGAACACAAACTTAATTTTGAGAATTTTGATGATTTAGCTTTGCAAGTTTCTGACGTATTTCATTCTGATTCTCTTTTAAAAACTTGTGTTTATAATTTTTTTAGGGAATGTCCTTTTAGTGGCAATTCACTGATTGAAATCCAAGTTCAGTTCTAGAATTGCCTTGTAAAATTATTTTGTAATTTTAGTTTTCATAACAATTTATTTGTTTTTCCATTCTTTCCTTTTACTTTCTTTTCCTTTTGCAAGCATGTTCAATCTTTCCATATTGAGTTTCCTCAATATTTATTAAATGAAAATGATGAAATGGTTACTCATATTCTTGAACATAAAAAATCTTTTCATTTCCAATTTAATTCAATAGTCATAAATTCATTCTATTCATTTCAGCATCAGTCAAATCTAAATCTTGAGAGTGTTCCTTCACAACATGTCTTTCCATCTTCTCCTTTGGAAAGTTTTCACTTTCTAACAAATATTCATCCATTATTTGATGATCCCATAGATATTTTCTTAATGAATTCTTTTAAAAAGAGATGGTTTACAAACAGGTTAGTTTTAAATAATTTATTTTTGTACATAATTTCAAATTATATGTAAATAATAAATTTTGTTTTAATTTGATTATTCGTATCACATTTTCACTAATGTTTAACTTGTACATATAGGTAGGTAATCAAACGAGAGAATGGTTACATTGGAAGCATGACTATACCTAGTCATTTTCCCTCCATTCAGTTAGTAACTAGGAGTAGATTAATTTAGATCAGATTATTTTCTATTTTCAATGCAGATTTCTATAAGCAAGTAATAAATTTAATATTTTCAACATCTATTTCTCATTTTATGATAAAGTGATGTTAAACACATCAGAGACTTTTAAATCACATGATTGTCTTTATTTTGCAAAACTCCATCACACCGACAATAACGCTTTTAGAAAACATGTGTGGAGAATTGCTATGTTTTGGCAATCTTTGATTCACAAGTACTTCTAGGAAGGTTTTAGTCACTGCCATTGTCATATTATGTGAAATCGAGATGAATGTATTCCTAAAATTCATTAATTAACATTTTCGATTTAATAAATAATGATTTTGAGTTAGTTACCTTGCATTGGAGAAACTCATATCTCTTAGGAAAGATTAAATGAAATTATTCAATGGTAAGTCTCATATACTCACTTTCATTCATTTCTTTACTTTTTAGCTTGAGTTTTGTTTTTAGTTTTTGCTGATATGTAACTCTCTTTTGCAGATATTCACAAGAATTTTCACACCTCTACCAGATCAAATTTTGAGCTCATTTCCCTGATTAAGCTTTAAGTTTTTTTTTTTTTAAAAGGAAGAAATAACGTTTCTCATTGAATCAGCCAAAATGAGGATTTATAAACCTTAATCCTTTTATTTAAAGAATTAATTTGATTTTAAAACAATTAAAGACTTTTTGCAAGTTTTGCTTTTGAAAAAAAATATCCCTAATAAACATAAATTTCCTCATTTGAATTGAATTTTATTGTTACTAAATGCTTATACTTTACAAGTTAAAATTTATCTAAATTTCAACATAAGAAGGGATGTTTACATGATTATCTTCTTCTTTTTCTTTTGTTAAGAAATTTATATAAACTGTTGACACCTAATCATCAGGATTGGGTGAACAACTATAACTGATGTAAATAAATAATAGAAAAGATGAAGAGTCACTGGGAGATGAAATGAACAATCTCTCCCTCATGTATATAATAAAGAATAACCTCGATGAATATCATGATTTGTTTTGAGGAGTTACCTCCTGGTCTGACATGGTATCACAGCCAGCGCCATTTTTGGCTTCCCTCTTTAATTTGTAACTCCTTCATACCTCTATTCTGCATTTTTGTAGACTGTCATCTTTGTAAAATCTCTATAATACTATCCCTATGTTCCAAATTTTTGCGCTACATCCTCTGTCTACCCTCAGTGCATTACAATTTTTTTGAACTATCCCTTTGTGTGTTCGGATAGAGTGTTGAATTCTCTATGCGTTTTATGTTCTCTGCGTTCAACACTGAGTGGTGCGTTGAACAAATTGGTGAATGTTAAATTCTGGCAGTTTTGGGTAATGGTAAGCATCACTGTGGTATATCACTGCCTTGAACACTGCTCCTCGTTGAATGTTTCCTTCTACAACACCCTCGACCTCCTCCACAGTGAACGCTTGGAGAATACACAGTCGAATCCACATTAAATGTAGGTGATCCATCGTCACTGCCTTCTACAACACTGTGGTATCATGTGGTCTTTGCACTGCACTGCAAACGCTGGTGCAGTAATCTGCTCAACGATGAACGCTTTGGTATCAACGTTCATACCTTTGATCACTACAACTAAGCACACCCTCCTCTCGCGTTGTGCTACTTCCATATGAAGGTATTAGAGCTGTCGCTGCCCCTCTTAACTCGCAATATCAGTAAATTCGCTCCTCCATACACCGCTCCCTGTCCATACAAATTTGCTCCTCCATATAAATAAATCTGATTTTTTTACATATCATATTGTACTTGTTACTACAATGTTATGTTCTGGCATGGTATTTTTGGTTCAAATTAGGTGAAGATTGATATATTATTGTGGGATATGTTAGAGTCGGTCTAGTAGCCCTCCATCAACGATCAAAGCTCTTTGCATTTGCATAGGTAGGTGTCTCATCAATGTCATTTTTTTTTGCATCCCATTAGGCATGCCATAACCCTGATGGAGGAGCTGGTGTCTTTTTCCCCCTCTTGGCATTGCTGGACCAAAGTCATTTCAGTCATTAAACTCTTTCAAGATTGTCTTGTCTTGTCTTGAGGTCAAATTCCTAAGTGTAGGGTTTTGGTCAAGTTTATCTTCAAGGTCATGTCTCTGAAGGTCAATAAATGTTCAGCAAGCCAAAGGGATGATTTTAAAGGTGTTTCTTTGCAAATTTTTATCTTGTACAGTTAATTTTCACCTTGGATTTAAAAACTCTGTTTTTAAAGCCAAGGCCATTTTTCAAATTTTTGTAAAAGGTGATGAAATTTCAAAAAACTTCCAAGGACAGCATGTAACCCTGGCTCCCTTGCCAAGATCCCTCAGATGATATCCCTGCAAAAAGAATCGAGCAAAAGCATTAAATGAGTCATTTTCAGGACAAAGGAAACCAAAAAAGTCAAGTTTTTAAAGTGTCAAAGGAAAAACATTATAAAGTGGGTTTGGGCATGAAATTATTTCAAATCAAAGTTATAAAAGCCCAATCTCTCTCCATTTACCCTTATTGTGCATCCAAGTCTCTTGCAAGAGAGATTGGGTGAGTGATTGAGTGAAAGTTTGAGTGAATTTGGGAGCTGGACAGGTGCGCGACCCGTCAGGCCAGGCACGCGACCCGTCAGAGGCGCGCGACCCGTCAAGCGCCTTCCACAGTGCATTTTTTTCAACGGGCGTGACCCGTCAGAGGCACGCGACCCGTTGGGTGAGGCGCGCGTCCCGTCAACGCCTTCCTTTTGAAACGATTGCAAATTCACCCAAGGAGCTATCAAATCGCCTATTTGCCTGAGGGTTTTATGCTATTTGAAAGGTATTCCCCTTGTAATCATTTTTCCCATTCCCTTTTCCTTTCCTTGATATTCCATGTAAATTTCCCTTGCTAAATTGTAAAGAAAACCTAAACCCTACCCCTATTCCCTAAAAAATAAAAACTCAAGCCCTAACCCTACCCCTCATTATGCCCATGTAAACAAATGTATATCATGATGCATATGCAATGATTTTGCAATGTTTTTCCCTTAAATCCCTGTTTTATATATTTATTCCCATTTTCCCTTTAGAAGTGCCCCTCCCCTAACATTCCCCTCATGTTCCTTGTTCCCTTGAAACAACATATAAATCAACATTTTACAAGCAGAAACAACAGTACATTTTGGCCACTCTGCTCCTTAAACAATGTTAGAAACTGAAACCTATGAGCAGAGTGATGACCAGGCATCAGCTTCAGATATTGAGGTATAGAGGAGGCCTCATAAGGGTGGAAAGGGTGGTCATCACAGGAGAGAGGAGCCCACCTCTTTGATAGATTTACAGGCTTTTCCTATGGCAGTCTCATGTTTTTAGTACATGTCTTGCTATGAGTTTTGCGAGAAGATCTCTCGGATTCAGCACCACGGAGAGTTGGCTCGCCTATTTGTTTTACACTTGCATGATGGACATGTCAACCTTGCGGGGGTTGACTTTATTTTGACACCCGAGGTGATTGCACAGGCTATAGGGATACCTAATGTCGGGGAGATATGGAATAAGCGCAAGGTGTTGGACAGTGTTCAGTTTGAGCCTTTTGTTAGACCAACATTCATGAGACAATTGACAGGTGTGTTTCCATTCAGATTTCTCAGGAGTGAGTATGCTCTCATGATGAGGCTCATCATGCTCTATTTCACCTGTGAGGGCAGATTTTCACAAATATATTCGTACCATATCCGCATATTGATGCACTTCACACAGGTACGGATGATGAATATCCCTGTTTTCTTCTATCAGAACATTGAGAGGATGGTGTCCATAATGCAGAGGAAGAGCCCGGCACAGCAGTATAGGAGCCTTTACCATTA
>APFE031203329.1:132937-146419 GCA_000404065.3 Pinus taeda | reverse complement strand
AATTGTTTGGAAGAAATAATCTTCTAGGAGGTAGCCATTGTATGAAATTTATTTTGCATTGTTGTATGGACTGTTCTTGGATTCGGGGAACTTGTTTATTGCTTTTCTCAATTTGAGGAGCTTTAGTACTAGTAGTAAGTGTTCCAAAAGCAAGTAAAGTGGTTTTGGGAGCTTGTTTAGTGTGGGCTGCGTTGCAACGAATGTTGTTCTATGATGTTTTGAGTGTTAGTGTGTGTGCCCACTTTATGTTTTGTCATTTTTTACTAGATTACAATGTCACATTGTCTTATTAGGACAATTAGCTACAACAGATGTATTTTTATAAATGTGCATATTTGCATTCATATATTTCTAGTCAACTCATTGATTTGTAAGTTTAATGGTCATTATTATAACTTATGTTTTCTACGTATATATAAAATGCTTCATTTGAATAATTAATAAGTATATTAAGATTTATATAGTTTTTCTTATTTTTGATTCATTGTGATTTGCCTATGTCGATTTACATTTTCAAAGAGTCCAAGGCAATCTCAAAGTACTAGGTTAATTAGGCATTTCCTTATTATTTTGGTTTTTTATAATTGAATATATTGACAAAAAGATCTAAAAAGAACAAGCTAAATAAAAAAGGTGCTCTACATTGAAAATTGTCGAAGATTTTTGAATGGCACGAAGGTATTTTTGGTAGTGAGGGGGAGGAGCTCTTTGAGCATAGCATAGAGAGAGCAGGCCTACATGCAGGCTATGTTAACTCTGTTGATATCCACACGATTGATTGAATAATTCTATTTTGGTTAGCAACTCTAAACAACTCTTATTGAAGGGCCAAATGAATGGAATGAGGGGAAGGAACGAAATCTCACTTGTTGGGTTGCTTACTTCACTATTTGTTTATTTAGGGGTTTACGCTTTTTCATTCCATATGAGTGGGTTAGGGAGATTTTGTAGTTTTCTTTCCATGATTAGGCTAGGCCATTTTGTTTCTTGTTCGTATATATGATATGAAGTTGAGGAATAAACAAAAGATATATTTGACATGCTTGTACAATCTGTGTTGAGATTTTTGGGCAACATGTCAAGTTGAGGAATAAAGAAAATATGTATTTGACATGCTTGTACAATCTGTGTTGAGATTCTTGGGCAGTGAGGGAAGAAATGAAAGGTAAATAATATTTTTGCAGATGATTGCATTTTAGAGAACTTGCCCCCTCCTTTTAAGGATGGAGTAGGGAATTTGATTGCTAAAGTCTACAGAGGTGTAAATACTCTACCTCCCTTTGGATTTGAACTTGTGACCGCTTACTAGGAGGAACATCCTTAACCATTAGGCCCACTCAAGCATTACAAAAGAATAAGTCAAATTAATAGGTCTTAATAATTACGTGTATTAAAAACACATTAAAGAGTTTCTTAATGCTCTTTGTTCTATCATTTTTTTAATATTTTAATACATTTTTTAAATGTTTATTATAATTTTAATATACTTTTTCATATAAATGTGGTGTAGTAACTTGTTTCATGTATGAGGTTAAAAGAAAAAAAAATTATAAAATAACACATGACTTTACTAAAGATAGCCTTGGTAATGACCACAAAGGATATTTATTTTCTTGTATATATTATTAATTAAAAATTTCATCTCTTTAAAGGTGAGGGAACAAAGCAATGATCCCAAAAAAAACATTTAGAAAGAGTGAAAATCTCTCCTCTTTAAATCAAATTATTTCAATTGATGTTTTATTTTCCCACAATAACATAATTATATATTGGAATATTGAAATTATATCCATTAAAACTAAATCAATAACCTTAAATATAATATTTATTTTTGTAATTTATAAAACAATTCATATATTCACTTATTTAGAAGGTACATAAACCGTAGTTAGTTAGATGGTATATAAACCTGTACAAACTACGTATTTTATATTTCTTTATCCTACTTATTTGTCATGATTATATCTCGTGCTCCCAACTTGTTACTTTAGATCATAGTGAAGCAAACACGACCTACACAAATTTCATAAACTTTATTCAAGATAAATTGAATGGCCTTTATATTTTAGGAAAGGTTTTAATCTATAATATTTTTAATTTTACAATAGAATTTTAGCAAATGACTATCACTGCCTTTTAAATAATGGTTATTAATCAATATTTCATCAAAATTTTGGAAGTGGATGCGGAAGGGAGAGATGCACTGGGGATGTGTGGTAACACTCCAAAAATTTTAAAGAAGAAATTCAAGGAGAAGAAATAATAAAATATTTGCTTATATATTAATATAAAATCACTATTCATTATTAGAATATATATGATTTTAATTATTAATTATTATGTAGAATCTGATTTTAAGTAGTAAGTAAAATAGTAGATACTAAAGTTTGGAGTTTGGAATAGTAAATTGAAATTATTCAAACTCAAAAGTAGTAAAGAGTGATGTGGTAAAGACTCGGTTTGAGGTCATCAGTATCTAGAGTCAAGATTCAAAAGTTCAAATTGAAAATGAACAATTGACAATGTGGCAATGTTATTACAACCAGAATGATGGACCTGAAAACTAGGAACTGCAAAAAAAATTGGTTGACAAAAAAATGGATAGAAATTCAAATTTTGAAAAAAATACATAAATATTCATGTGCATCCATATGAATCCAAAATAGTACACACAAATATGCAAAGTTTCTCATATATTTAATAAGGGTGAATATAACCAACATAACATCAAGTGTAATCCATCTTTGAACCAAAAATATATCAATAAAGAGTCTCTAGATAACTTCTATAGTTAAAAATAAATCATGCTACAACAAATATCTATATATCATCAAAATCATTGCCTATATTGAGCTCCTCATCATCAATATCACCCTCTAAGTATTAAAATAAGATAGAGAAATCTTAACATGTCAAATTGAGGTTTTGTTTTAGTGATGGGTACATTTTTACTAGGGTCATGACAAAGGAGCTCGACAATCAATGCCACCAACATTGAGATACATAGAGGGTTTCGTGATTTTGAATAAATGCCAATTCCATACTCTCATACATGATAGAATCCAATGGAAACATTGCAATCCCCTAATCCTAAAATCTTGAAAATTGTCAAGTTTGTTGGACTTTGAATTGGATCTAAAATTTTAATTCTTTCATATAAAATCCAATGAGGTTGGAACCACTCTGAAACATCCTGAAACAATTAATGGTAATGTTAAAAACTGAAGTAAAATGATGGAATGAAAGACATGAAAATGTCACTTTTACTTTTAACATTACCATTAATTATATAGCATTAGTAGGGCCCTAGTGTTGAATACCGGGCTTTCCCGCTCATAAATTATTGTTTTTAGACAAACTTCAAGGGGGACGTCCACAAGCACCACTTTTTAGGAAATGTGTCCTCCATGTTGATGAAATGTTTCCCTTTGCGTCTTCTCAAGTTTCCCCAAAAGGGGGGGACATGTGGAAGTGTTTCCCCACTTGTCCCCTTGTCCTGATAATGTGGGAAATGTGGGGAATGTTGAATTTCCATGACACTCAAGAATCTAGTTTGAGTTTTAAAATCTCAGACACAAACACGCTCAAATGCTACAACACTTCTACTTTGCATAGCAGAATAACAAACATCAACGAATCAACTAGTGCACATGAGAATTTTTAACTTTTTAAACCCATTACTTGTTATATTACAATCTATGTCAGACCAGGAGGTAACTCCTCAAAAAAATTCATGATGTTCATTCAGGTTGGTCTTTATTATATACATCAGGGAGAGATTGTTCATTTCATCTCTCGATGACTCTTCATATTTACATCAATTACAGTTATTCACCCAATCTTGATGATTTGGTGTCAACATTCCCCCCCTTAATTTGAAGGGATGTTGGTGAGTCCAAGCATTGTTCTGAATCTTTCAAGCTTTTCTCTTCCAGATGTCTGCAATTTGCTCATTAGTGGAACAACGACGGAGATGGATTGATTGTTTTGGCCTCAACATGATGTCGAATCAAATGATATTTAGTATTGATGTGCTTCGTTTGATCATGGAACTTTGGGTTCTTGGCCAACTTTATTGCTGAGGTATTGTCAATCATGAGTGGAGTAGATTGTACTTGTTTTACTTGCAAATCTTCAAGAATTTTCCCTAGCACACAATTTCTTTTGTTGCCTCAGCTGTTGCCACATATTCTGCCTCTGTTGTGGAATCTGTTAGAACTGATTGTTTGCGTGATCTCCAGGAGACAGCTCCTGATCCAAGACTCATAGCATAACCTGAAGTAGATACCCCAATTTCTTTGTCTCCATCGAGGTCTGAATCAGAGTATCCAATCAAGCTGAAGTTATCCACCTGTGTATACTTGATTCCAAAGTATTGAGTTCCCTTCAAGTACCTTAGAACTCTTTTTGCAGCAGACCAATGTCCCTCACAAGGCTTTTGCATAAACCTGGAGAGGATTCCAACAACAAACGAAATGTCTAGTCTAGTAGTAGTTAGGTAGTTGAGACTTCCTACAAGCTGTCTATACTTTGTTGCATCCTCAGATTTTTTTCCTTCAATGGACGTGAGCTTTAAGTTTTGTTCCATTGGAGTAGCAAGAGGATTGCATTTTGTCATGCCAAACCTGTTCAACAGATCTCCAATGTACTTCTTTTGAGAAAGGAATATGGACTTCAGATGTTGATTTACTTCAATACCAAGATAGTAACGAACATAGCCCAAATCAGTCATTTCAAAACCTTTCCTCAATTCCTTCTTTATGGATGCAATGTAGCTTTCATTGTTCCCTATCATCAAAAGATCATTTAGATATACCACAAGATATACAACTGTTTTGCCAACTTTCTTGACAAATAAAATTGCATCATCAAGATCATAATGTTTGAAATTGAGTTTCAGAAGATGCTCAGTTAGTTTTTCATACCAGGCTCGCAGTGCTTGTTTGAGGCCATACAAGGATTTCACAAGTTTGCATACTTTATGTTCATGTCCTTTCACAACAAATCGTTCAGGCTAGGACATAAAAACATTCTCTTTTAGGTCTCCATTCAAGAAAGCAGTTTTTACATCCATTTGATGGACTTTCCAACCGTTCTGAGTTGCTAGGGCAAAGCGTGTCCGGATGGTAACCCATTTTGCTATGGGGGAAAAGGTCTCCTCATAATGAACCCCTTCCTTTCGTGCAAAACCTTTTGCCACGAGCCTAGCTTTGTGCTTGTTAAGTGAGCCATCAGCTTTATCCTTGTTCTTGTAGACCCACTTGCAGCGAATTGGTTCAACCAGCTTCCAAGTGCCATTCTTTATCAGGGCATCATACTCCTTTTGCATCACTTCTTTCCATTCATCATGAGAAGCAGCGTCTTTGAAGGAAGTTGGTTCGAAATCTGTAGCCAAATTCAATTCATAATCATAAGAAACATCCATATCAACAGGTGAATCAGAGTCATCTACATCACCTCCATTTTGCCAGTTTGAATTTCTAGTTCCCGTCTTTCCAACCTCATCAGGATGAACACTTTCAAGTGTCTTTGTCAGCCACTTTGGGGGACCTTTCTCAGATGGTCCAGGCTGCTCCATTGATTGAGTTGGGACTGAATCAAGATTGAGTCTCTCAATTCTATCAATCACATCACTTAAAGTATCATCCATTGTTGGAGTTTCATGTGGGGGAGAGAGTTCTTCAACAGAAGCTTCCACAGGTTGATCTAGTATAGGAATCCCCCCTTCAAGATGTTGAATTTGATTATCAAATTCTTGAAATGATTTTGCATTTGCGAATCTATCCAAGCGATCAAGTTGCTGCTCAACAACATTGTCAGTTTTGGATGTTTCAACAAAGATTACATCTCTAGATACAACAAACTTTTTATTGACTTCATCATAGAGACGGTATACTTTGGAGGTGTTTGAATACCCCAGGAAGATACACTTACGACTTCTTGCACCAAATTTGTTTCTATGTACCTTTGGTATCAAGGCATAACAGGTGGAACCAAAGACTCTGAGATGCTTTACCGAATGAATGTGCCCATACCACATTTCATAGGGAGTCTTGTTTCTAATAGCATTAGATGGACATCTATTCTTGATATATACAGCACATAGAACTGCATCAACCCAAAACATCAATTTTATATTTTTGAAAAACATCATGGAGGGCACCATATTTAAGATTGTCCTATTCATTCTTTCAGCTACACCGTTCTGTTGGGGATTATAAGGCACAGTTGTTTGATGTTTGATCCGATATTGGCAAAGATAGTTTTCAAATTCATTTAAAGTATATTCTTTTCCATTATCAGTGCGAATAGAGCCAATATGAGATTGTGCATCATTTTCAATCCATGTATGAAAGTTCTTGAATGTTTGAAAAGCATCAGATTTGTTCTTCAATAAATAAACCTAACACATTTTGGTGTAGTCATCATTAAATGTCATCATATATTTATTTCCATTTGCAGAAGGAAAAGGTGTTGGACCACATAAATCTGAATGAATGAGTTCAAGTGTTCTATGTGCTCTGGAGTGTGAATCATGAAAGGACTGTTTTCTATGCTTTCCTAAAATGCAAGCATCACATTGCTTAAGATTCCTAGGAATTGTAGGCAAACAAGTAACACCATTTTTTTTCAACAAGCAGAGGTTGTCATAGTTCAAATGTCCAAATCTAGCATGCCATAATAAACTTGATGGAAGTGTACCTTCTTCATAATTAGAATTGTATGAGAAATGTTGTGCACGAGCAGAGGTACCCTGCAGCTTAAGAAGACTTTCTTCTTCTATCCTTGTCATGACAAGTGAGTGGTCAGATGCTTTTCTCACCTCAAGCTTTCCATCAAACATATGAATGGAGTGACCTTGCTGGCGGATGTGGACCAAGGACAACAAGTTTCTCCTCAACTGTGGGAGATATAGAACATGATGCAGAAGAAAATCTAGAAGACCGGGCAATTTAAGCCTGATTGTGCCAAGCCCTGATGGCTTAAGTTTTGATTGGTCCGCAAAGTATACTGCTCCATCAACATTGTCAGTAAATTCTTGAAAAAAATCTTTTCTATGAGTCATGTGGCAAGTTGCTCCTGAATCAAGCAACCAATCATTTTTCGAAGAAGTAAGTGAAGCATTAAATAAGTCTTCATTTACTCCAATATTACATTGTGCCACAACATAATGAGTGGATTCAGGTGCTTTACCTTTGTCTGTGTCATTAGTTTTACCTTTGGTTTGGTTTCTTTGCTGCTCAATTTTGTCCCAAGGTAACTTGCATGTGGAGGCATCATGTGATCCATTTCTTTTGCAGCATATGCAGTGCAAATCTGACTTTTCTCCTTGAGAGTGTCTTCCGCCCATGCCTCTGAAATATCTTCCTCTTCGTCTTCGACCACCTCTTCCTCTGGAAGAATCTTGGGCAATATTATTTTCTTTATGAGCAAGGCACACAACCTCTTCAGAAGATTCAGGGGTTCTTTGAGATTTCCATTTGCTTGCAATGACTTAAGATAATTGGAGTAAGTAGGATAAAGTGCCTTGATAAAAGTGATCAAAGGAATATCCAATTCAACCTTAGTGGCTTTGATATCATGCATTATAGATTTTACTTCGGATGCAAGAGAAAGAGGACCATTATTTTGTAATTCAAGGGTGAAAAGTTTAATCTTGAGTTGAACAACTTCAAGTGCAGAGTGTGAGTCATAGAGTTCCTTTAGTTTTTGTAAGGCTTCGAATGCATTTGAAAATAGCGAAATGTGTTGACTCACCTCTTCACTTATAGATGCTGCAATCAATGCATAGGCTTTATTGTTCTTATTTTCCCAAAATGTGACCTCCTTGTCTAAGGTAGGGTGGACTAGCGCTTCCTCTCCTTCTCCACAACACACTTCTTTCCATAGCTCATTAAAAATGAGAGTGTTGAATTCTCCTCAACCATTCAGGATAATTCTCCTTGCCAGTAAGAACTATTCCCATAATAGATATGATTGAATGCATATCATTATACCAACATCGTTATACTAACAACATTCAACCTGGTATCGCCTTCTTTCACCTGTATACTAGAGTTTGAAGTTTAAGAGATGAATGGTGGAGATGAGTGGAGGAGATGAATGGAGGAGGGCCGTCGATGGTAAGCGATCAACAGTTATCACAAGCAAAACAAGTTGGGGCGATAACCACAACTAAAAGTGGATTTCGGGTTACAAGTGGGATTTCGGGTAGATAAAAACGGTAAGTGGTATTGAGAGGGGAGAAGCCAATTCCACTGAGGGGTTGACACTCAGCGACTAGGGGAGAGAGAAAAACCACTCGCATCAGGTAGGTAACTCTCGTGCAACTAATGCACCAAAATCGCTATAAACCGTCGGATTTGGAGGTTATGATCAACGATGGAGATTAAAAGGCACTTTTCGAGCATGTAATCGTCATGCAAGTGGTCCCCTCTGAAATCAATGTCAATTGCCGAATTTTGAGGTTGAGATCAATGGTGGAGAATGAGCTAGAGAAAGTGAAACCTTGGGAACTGTGTCTGAACAGGTTTAATGAAGGATATGATCGCATCGCAAACATGCAGCGGCGTTGATCAGGGAAAGAGATTTGTGATATGCAATTAAAAAGAAGACCTGACGATTTATATATGGGTTTATAATACTTGAGATCTGGCTCAAGAGAATACAGAAAAGGATATATGTGAATACGAAAAGAGATATATGGTTTTTCAATGCGAAAGGGTATATATACCATACTCAGAGCAGGAGGAAATCCAAGTCATTACAACACCTTCGACAAATGTATTAAACGAAAAATGAACGAAAGCTCTCGTTCGACTTCAATGCACCATTTGACGCAACAAAAATGAATGAGATTTCGCAGGGTTATGATAGAAATGTCAGCCTGCAAAAGATGCAAAACAAAGGCAAAACAGACTAGGAGTTACAAATTAAAAGGAAGCCAAAAAATGGCACCTGCTCTGATACCATGTCAGACCAGGAGGTAACTCCTCAAATCAAAAACTCATATATTCATTCAGGTTGTTCATTATTATATACAAGAGGGAGTGATTGTTTGGTTCATCTCCCGATGACTCTCTATCTTCTCTATTATTTATTTACATTAATTACAGCTGTACACCCAATCCCTTTGATTAGGTGTCAACAATTTCAACTCCCATACCATTTAGAAATTCCTTGTATATTCAAATTGTAGATTGTAATATGCTAAAACAATTGACTTGAATCTACTCTAATCATCATTAGAAACAATAAACGATCAATGAAATCACAAAGCATAAAAGAGAAAGAATTCAATCACACATAATACGATAATTTTCTGGGGAAAGCCAAAGCTAAAAAACCTTGCTATTTGTATATTACATTAATAAGAAAATATGAGAAGATTATAATGCTTTGCTCAAGCCTGAGCAACCTCAACACTATCTCTATCTATTTCACTACTTCCTAGATAAGCTCAAGCTAATACTTAGCCAACTCTGTTTCCTGCCAAGCTCCTATTTCCTTGTGCACTTTCCTAGGGAATTAGGCCATATTTGATTGGGAAATTCCATAAATATGAATTACACAATCCTCATAGGCCTTCCTCTTATAGCATGCACCACCTGTACAATTCAGATGATTATACAACTGATAGTACATTGTCCCTGAACTCCAATCTCAACTGGGTCTTTCTCTGATCTGACATGCATGAGTTAATTATGAGTGAATCTTCAATTTACTGGTTGATCACTCCAGGTTACACCCCACTACTGGATCTCCCACTAATTTTTCCATTAGTTGGAACTAGTTTAACTAAATTTAACTCAATTAAATTGAACTAAATAATTACAACTCAAAATAAACTCAACCATGGCTCCTAAAAAGTAGGAGACACTCTACATGAATCTAGTTAGACCCTCAACTTGAATTAACTAACCCAAATAAGTCAAATTAATTTAGTTAGCTATTTCAAGTTGTCATGAAATGTGGAATTATAATTTATTTCCTAATTTAATTCAAGGACAAAATTAAATTAGGATTTTCTTGTTGCATTTTCAACGCATGATAGTGAGGACGTGCATTGGATCTTATATGTAATTGGAAGGTGGTCTCATCATGGGTTGGGAAACTTAACCGAGGCCCAAGCCCACCAGATTATCATATTGACATTTGTAGGGCATGCGTTGAAAGCCATGAGACTCCATCATGTGTGTTAGCATTATTCATGCCATGGGCACCCTCAACACCTTCAACAATTTGTTCATTGCCCCACATTATTTGCAAGATCATGCACTTAGATCAGCATGACCTAGCCGAATTAGCATGATTATTGTAGTTGATCCAAGGCCCAAAGGAGGTTTGTCTCACCCTTGAGAAATGGGAGGGCATGCACCATCATTAGAGCCCTCACTTGGAGCATTGTACAAGCTATTCTTTCATTTGGAGACCCATAAGACCAGCAAATGTGCCCCAAACCCACTGTGGGACCCCACATGATGACTTACATGGAAAATTAGGGGTCATCCCCTAATTCATATTTATTTGAGTCCTATCTCATCATGGTGTTAGCACAGGGGCTTCACTGGGGAGCAATACCATACCACGTGCATTCATATTGGGGGATATATATTGAGGAAAAAATGATATAACATATTGAGCATATAATAGGGGGTAAAGGGTTTTTATATTGGCATGTATAAAAAATGGAGCTCAAAGTTAATGAAAAAATATAAAGGGGTATAAAAAATGTTAATGAAAAAATAGATACCTACAATATCTAGTGAAGGTAGGGTTGTTTAAATTGGGAAGGTGTATTGGGTTCATATTGGTAGGGGGTTAAATAATGTGATTTTTAGAGGTATTTTCCAATAGGTAGTCAAATTAAGGGTATTGTTTAGTATTCCAAAAACGTAGGTGCTATGTTAGAGCTTCATTGAGTGAAGCCCCCGTGGGTGTTAGAAAACTAGAAAGGAAGAATATTTTCTTATGTTGATAACTACTTGTGATATTATTATGTTCTTATTAAATTTCTTATGTTCTTCTTATATATTTGTTTCATCAAGCAATTATCAAAAGCAAAACACGCAGATTAGGGACACCAAATGTAGGTGGACAACCAAGGCTAAAACCCCTATATAGGGGAAAACCCTATTCAAGAACTCTTCCTTCAGTGATTCAGATTGAGATGGACCAAGACCCTAGACAAATAGATTTTCCTCCTCCACCAAGTCAGCCTTCCAGACTTTCCTCTTCTTATCCAGCAGCTCCAGCGCAGTAACATTCTAGAAATTTGACTTCCCAGTTGAAAAATTTCAGCCCCCTTCTAGCAACTGCATAACTTCACACGTGTGAGAAAAAGAGAGAAAAAATTCGAATTCTTATGCTTGTGGTATACCTCCTCCTTATATATCCTTATTCCTCTTCTTCCTTGAAAATTCACACTTTGTTTGGCCTCAGAAGTTGCATATCAAATTTGTTTAATGTGTGTATCCAATGAGGTCAAGTTGTTGCCTTTATATAGTGATTTTGTTGCCTAGTTTAGGTTGACTTGTCTAGTTTGAGGCCAGCTTGGTGGAGGAGGCCTAGAAGGCTAATTTTAATATAAAATAAATTTCTTTCTTGACAAATAACTACCAAGAAGGGTTCTTTATATTATGACATGGACAAGGACACTTGACACAAACCCTAGGAGTCTAAAATGCAGGCTTTGGCCTAAAAATAATTGACCCAAGCGAGAAATCCATGCTTTAATAAGTCAATTTTAATAATAATAAAAATTCATTTTCTTTCTTTTGACAAATACAATATATTGTGACTTAAATACACTTATGAAGACTGAACCTAGTTACATTCTTCAACACATGGCACATAGAGGACTCAACGACACTCTCCAACGACCCTTCTACATCATGATGTCTTCAATTCAACTCACTTATGGATGAATTTTTCATAACTTATGATAGCTACTTGGTCGACTTGTGACCAAGACTTGTTACTAGCACATTATTTTATAAATTTGGGGGCTCATTAGGCTAATTCGATTTAGGAGAGAATCATATAAAAAGAGATGAGTCTCATTTGTGAGAACTCATCATCATCACTTGGATTCTTCTCTTGTAAAAGAATTCATACCTTGTCTCTTGGACGCTGGTGGAGACTCTTTGCTACATTTTGATATTTGGAGCTAAAATTTCAATCTTTTCTGGAACTACTTCATGATTTATGGATGGATATATCATATTTTCATTTTGTAAGTGCTTCTTGTTGAATATTTTTCTTGTAAAAATGTATGGAATTGTTTCAACTAGTTAAGGATTTTTTGCCCTAATTTTTTGAATATCATTTTGGAAAGTTATTTTTTGGCAATCACATATATTACTCATTGTATGACTATTTATGAATGTTCCTAGTGGATGAGATTTTGTTTTTCTTCCATGAAACTCCACAAATCTTGGCTGGGTAAATGTTAAAGGTTGGTTTCTAGGGCATCAATCTTTAGCCTCCTTGAATATGGTTTTGGCCAATTTTAAATCATCTTAGAGTCAACAACCCAAGGGACTAGGCATTGGTCCAAGAAGTTTGGTGATCAATCTTTCTTCTCTCCATCTTTTCTCTCCTTTAAATTTTTAGCCTCTCTTTTCTAGGATGGCTAGCTAGGGCATCGAGAAAAATCCCCTAGAGGAGGAAATTTTCGATTCCATCCAGACATAACTCTTCTTTGAGATCTTGTATATAGGATCCCCAATTTGGGTTGATTTCTCACAGTGATTTACCCATAAATCCTTGTGCCCTAGAAGAGAAACCTAGCTTGTATTTCCATGGATAGGTGGCCTTCTTGAGGGTTGTATGAGATTTGTATTTGGTGGAATAAATTGTTAGAAAATTATATATTACAGAGCAATGGAACACATAAAATATTGCAGAAGCACAAACATAGAAAATGCATAAAACAAGAGAGACACAAATATACGTGGTTCACCCAATTTGGACTACGTCCATGTAGAAACAACCAATCCTTCCTTTATATTATCCAACAAAATGAAGAGATAGAACCTACAACAAAATAGTTGTAATTTCATCTTTGCTCTCACACAATCTCCTCTCTCTTTCTCGCTCATAATACACATATACACAACTACAATACAATTCCCTCATATATAGCGAGGTGTTGCCTTCTAGGGAAAAAAAATCTAAATTAAACATAAATTCTATCATCTTATCATTCGCCTAATCAACGACTCAGGTTGAATACGAAATTACAACATTTTACATCTATTTTTAGCTTCGGGGGTGCTTCCCCTAAACCCCGCCAGGGGGGGCTCAAAAAAATCGTCATCACCCCCCTTGGCGGCTGTTATGAAACCAGCTCAAAAAAGATAGAAAAGATAGATCAACGCCTTAGAATTCAGCCTCTTCGAGGGGGCAACCTACTTTACATTACATAAATGAACAATTCTTGGATGATACAAATGAAAAGACCTCCTTTCTATATATAGG
>APFE031203329.1:88389-117412 GCA_000404065.3 Pinus taeda | reverse complement strand
CCGGAGGACAGGTGGTTCCCTTAGGCTTTGATCTTTGGCCTAGGGAAAAGTGTCCAAAAGATTTTAATTTTTCTCCTAAAGTAACTTTATAATTTTTATAAAGTTAAATCTAATTTTAAAGTGACTTTAAGTGATAAAGTTACTAAAGTCTAATTTTAAAGTGACTTTAATAAAGTTAATGTAAAATTAGAAAGGAAAAGTGACTTTGGAAATAAATGACTAAGTGGGTCTTTATTAAAGTGGGGTAAGTTAAAAAATAAAAAGTGAGATTTAAATGAGCATTTAATCTCAGCCCTAGATTTCAATCTATTTCAGCCATTGGATTTAGAGGTTCCCAAAAGTCACTTAAGATTAGATTAAAGGAGGAAAAGGAGGCAAGAGGTCATTCATTCTTTCATGAGCAGATTGAGAGAATGAGAGCAAGAGAGCAAGGGAGATTTCTGAACAAGGAGGAGAAGGAGACAACAGCTTGGCACACATTCCAAGGCAGTAGTTGAGTAGATTTGTACAGCTGATTCAGCACACAGTGAAAGGCTGATTTTGGCACGATTTTCTAGAAATCCGTACAGCTGGTTTGCACAAAAATCGAGGAGTGGTTTGAACAGAAATCGAGGTCCGTACAACACATTTATTGCAGTCCATACAAAGCATTTAATGCAGGTCATACAAAAACATTTAATGCTGAAAGTGGGCATGAAAATCAAGGAGGCCGTACAACATTTATTGCTGTCCTGTTTGCTATAATTTCCAGTTTTTTGTGAGGCATGGGAAAAGAGATAAGTTGTAAATTTGCTTGCTGATTTTTTGCTGAATATTTCTCACTGTAAAAAAAGGCATTTTCAGAAATAAAGAAGAGCTCTCGAACTGGTTTTCCCCAAGAGTTGTAGGGGGTTTTTCCAGGGTCACATTGACCAAAAATCACTGTGTTCAAATGTGTTAAATGATTGTTTGCACCTGCTGATTTTTATTTCTGCATTTTCCATCATTCTGTAAAATTTTCAGAATTTGTGTTTTCAGAAAAAATTTATTTTTTCAGTTGTGAAATGTATGGATATGGGAAAGGGCATTTAACTATATGTGAGAAATAAGGTGGAACTGAAAACCGGGTTGGGAAATGAGAAATTTCTACAAAATCCACATCCTTGAGTAGGGCAGATTTTTTTTTTCCCTGGAGGTTGATGCAACTACAAGAATAGAAAAACATAAGATGGCCACAACAAAAGAAAAATAAAAGTTAAAATGAAAAGTATGGTTGGCACATAATTAGCACATGGGAAAAATCCTGACGTGATCTCTACCCCCTCATTAACCATCACCTAGTTCCTAAGCACTTGATGCTCTGTCTCATCATAAGGAATCTTTGCATGTCCCAACCTTGATGAGTGAAAAATTGACTCATCTTAAGGGATAAAATAAATGATACATCATAAAAAGAAAGCTTTGATCCTTGAGTTATGCACCATATAAAAGAGTTATTAAAAATGAGGAAAAGGTGCACTAGAGGTATGGAAAAAGCATGTTGAGGAAATGGGTAACTCGTGCCTCCATGATTGCTCCCTCCATTACATCTATACACTCAAGATGTGGACCTCCATCTGTTGGTCCCCTTACCATGCCCCACTTAGCCATGAAGTCAGTCCCCTCCATTGCCACTTATTCCCACTAAAATCTATGGATTGAAGTGTTGAACTTGGAAATGCCACCTCCCCTTCGGGGTTGGAAGCACCAAATAGGGTTGACTATGTAGCCACCCCTACAAAGGTAGGGAACACTTTTACGAGACTTGTTCTAGTTATATATTTGAAGGTGATCCTAGTTTGAAGTATTATTATGCCCTTAATAATTCCACTTATATGCATCTATGGCTATTGTATCTACTAATTGGTTGCTTTCACTTGAGTTTAAGATGGTTTTGCTAGGTGGTTTTGCACAAAGTTGTTGAGTACTTAAGCACATTATTCGACTCTTAATCCATGTGATGCCTAAGCCATACTAACCTTCCGGAGAGCATGGTGACCTTGCAGATGTAGTGTTGGACTTCTACATCAAAGCATTGGGAACTTTGATGATATTGGTAGTTTATGGACACCCTAGAGCACCCTTAGATGCCAGAACGTTGAGCTCGTCTTGCTCCACATTGAGGATTCTTGATGATATGCTAGTGGACCTAGCAAGCCCCCGGGTTGGCCTTTACATTACTTGATGGGCATGTCTCGGGGCTTGTTGTGCTTGATGAAGCCCCAATGTTGGAGAGAGTACACCACATTGTCTAGATAATACCCATGGAAATGAAGTGGGGTACCCAAAACTAGCTTTTGGACACATGGAGATGCTTTGAGGCTTGCTTTGAATAACCTTCCTAAAATTAAGGTTGATAATGATTCTTAGAGACTCATCCAACTGTTCCATTGCATTTATGGAGCATCCTAAAAGGGCATGATGTCATGCTTATGTAGGAGTTACGATTCACACATGTGGGAAATTATTGCCAAATTTTATTTTGTTAAGATATTGGGTTGGCTTGTAACCCATTTACTTTATATTTAATCAAAATCAAAATTATTTAGGGCCTTTTATTTGGATTAATGGAGGTGATAGGACTCCTATCAAAGGAGGACCACTTCATTCATTTGTTCATCATCATTCTTGTGGATTTCAACCTATCTAAAAGAGATCAACATAGCCTATTATTTTTTTCTACTTGTGGAGATGTGATCTTATCATTATGTGGAGGTTTTACTATTGGAAACTAGCTTGTGAATTTGAGACATCTTTTTGGGAATGAAAGAAGGCATTTCCTTGGAAACTTGTGAGTATTTATTCCATATCTTTTATGGTTTTCCATGTAATGGAATATTTCTAGGGTTTTTCTATAGCTCCTTGTCTAATTGAAATTTTTTATTTGAATGTCTTGGTGAATTGTTGAATTGTTAATCTATTTTCCTTGGAATTGCTATAATACCTCCAAGAGAGCATTTCTTCTAGTTATTTTCTCCCCTCATAAAATGATAGCTAGAGTTTGGAAGTGAAAACTAGGGCTCCCCCTGGCGACTCCACTGGGGAACTTCCTCAGATAATCTCACAAAACCAGTCCGAAGCTCCGAAGAGGAAGAAACTGACCTTTAAAGGTTTCTATTAACCTATATTCTTAGAAAAAATCTCAAAAAACAAGCTAGAAGCTGGCTCCCAAGAAGCATTCACGTTACACAAGATCAAATCTAGATCCGAATCCCCCAGCTGTTTTTGAAAACCCCAATATAATTCCTAAGATCATTAGAAAACAAGAGCAGCAAGAAGCTTTGACTGCTTCCAGTCCTGAAACAGTTCAACGTAGCCATTTAGCAACCCTTGTTAAAGTTCTATTCCATTCAGACCCTACTTCCCCTTGTTCATCATCCACTTCTACAAACCCTGATTCCACACCTCCATCCACTGTGCATACCACCACTACTACTCCAAATATCTTAGTTGCCCCAGTTGTTCCACTTATCCCTGTTAATATGGAAAATAGATATGCGCCTTTACAGCTGCCTACAAATCTCGTGGCTATGCCTCAGGATTACCAGACAAAAATCGCCTATTTTGATACAAATGCCTGCACATCCCTTCAGCATACAAAGAAAATGCAAGACTACTTTGAGAGTTATGAGATTGATGACGATAGTGTAAGAATGAAGATTTTTATCCAAGGTTTGACTGGTGATGTCAAGACTTGGTTTAGAGCACTCCCAGCCAATACCATAGGAGACCCAGAAGCCTTATATCAGTCGTTTATCAATAGATGGGAGAAAAAGAAAGACCCCTTGCACATATTATTTGAGTATGACACTATCAAACGAAGCCCTCAGGAAACTGTTTTGGACTACTGTGCAAGGTTCAATAATGTCTACAATGCGATACCACAGAACTTAAGACCTCCACCTGATCTTGCTTTATACAAATTCCCTGATGGTTTTGATGTTGAAATGGCGTATCAGTTAAGGGAAAGAGCCCCTCAAAGTCTTGCAGAAATGCAAAATGTTGCTGTTAGTGTGGAGGCAAACCTAATTGCCAAAAGAAACAGAGCTAGAACCGAGAGAAGAACTACCTTTAAGGAAGAACCCTCAGCCTTAGGCCAGAAGTTAGATGCTATTATCAATGGCATGCATAGGCTGGGAGACAAAGTAGAGAGTGTTGAGAGGAAATCATCATGGGAAGGGAAACAACCCAACACCATAAGGAATCCAAACTTCAGGAAAAATCAAACCACAAATGCTGGAAGGGCTAGTCCTGACCATGATATTAGGCCTCCTTTCCAAGAAAACTATGCAGAGGCATCCACATCCAGTGAGCCCACAGAAGAGGCTCACATGAACTTGATAGATTTGAAAAATGAGCAGCAAATCTTTCTCACTCAAGAAGACCAAGACTATCCTGATATAAAACAATTTCAGACCAAGACAGGAGAGTCTTTTGATTTTAAACAAGGTTATGATTCTGCTGTGTATGAGGTCCACAAACAATATAAGCTGAGAACAAGGACCATTGATATCCCTACACCTAACAAAACAAAGGACAACAAATAGCCCAACAAGATTAAAGGCAAAGTTGTCATAACAGAACCAGCTGATATTGCTGTCGCAAACCCGCATCAAGTCACTGTAGAGGACATATTAGACATACAGCCTCATACTGACCAGCCTCTACCTCCTTCCTCCTCAAAAGAAAATTTGAACAGCATTCCAAAAAATCTTCCCAAAACAGAAATACCACAAACTTTAATTCACCATAACATAGACAATCCAAAGGAAACCACAGAGACTACTCGTGAAAAGGAGAAATCTGCTACTATTAACGCAAAGAATCCATCAGAAAAACCATTTAATTTAGAAGCAGAGATTGGAAAACTTAAAATATCCATCCCCCTCTCAGAACTTGCCAAACATGATGTATATAGGAAACAAATTCAAAGATCACTTCAACTACCAGAGGTCAGGGATGATGTAAATGTTTTAGATGATACCCCTGAGCTGTTGTTTGGTCCAGAAGTTAATGGAAAAACAACATATGGATATGTTCCACCTTTTTATGTCAGTCTGCACATACATGAAAAAATCTTGCACAATGCTATGTTTGACTCAGGTGCCTCACACAATCTTATGCCTAAAGCTGTAATGGAAAAGCTAAACCTTGATGTCACAAGGCCCTACAAGGATCTATACTCCTTTGACTCAATTCAAATCAAATGCTTAGGCTTAATCAAAGACCTTTGTGTGTCTTTAGTCCAATTTCCCAACAAGACAATCCTAATGGACGTAGTAGTTGCTGACATTCCAACCAAATACGACATGCTCCTATCAAGATCATGGGGAGCAAAACTCTAAGGATCCCTTCAACTCGACCTCTCTTATGCCACAATATCTATCTTTGGGCAACCAAAGAGACTGTACATAGAAACACTGATGAAGTATGTGGTGAGTAGTGAGGAGATGCCCCAAAAGTTTCCAATTTACTCAATCCATTATGATATGGATTCATTTATTTTTTTTAATGATGATAACGATCCTCCAACTGGTGAGAAGCCTCTAGCTTCAGAGCTAGAGACATGCATAAATAAAGAACTGGTTGCCCGAGCCCATGAAATAGTCACAACTGTCAAGGCAGCCAGTAAACAAGAAGAACATCCTCAAACCGAAATTCTAGATCTGCCCAATCCTAAAATAACAGACACTCCTGATACAAACCAAAAACAAAAAATTACATGGTATTTAGAGTTTGATGGTTCTGTCAACAAGTTAGGAGCAGGGGCAGGTGTATGGATTCACAATACACATGATAATCTTGCAGAAGGCCAAGCCTACAGACTAAATTTCAGATGTAGCAATAATATGGCAGAGTATGAAGCTCTCCTCTTAGGCCTAAAATTGCTCAAAGTCCTGGGAGCTACAAAAGTGTCCATTCTAGGTGACTCTGATTTAATCATCCAACAAATGAAGGGCAACTTCGTTACTAATGACAATAGGATGAGGGCCTATAGGACTGCTGCAACAGATATACTTAACACCTTCGCTGAATCCAAGCTTGTGAAGATTTCTAGAAACCATAACATACATGCCCACAGCGTAGCCACTTTTGCTAGCACATGCAAGCTTCCCTTTGAGCCAAATCACCATTTTACTACTGAGATAAAACATAGGCCCGCTGTTCCTAACAATATTAGAGATTGGCAAGTATTTGAAAATGATGCCTAGATTAACAATTTCCTCACTCTTGAGGGCGAGTTTTCAAATTTAAACATTGACATGGAGGCCATGAACAATTCCCAATAACAAACAAATGAAAATCAGCAGGCTGTAACAACAAAACAAATCCTGAACCCAACTGTTTTTGACAATGCAAACATAGAACAGCTGAAACACATGAATTTAGAGGAAACCGCCAAAGCAGAGGCTGAGCTCATTGATTTGAAGAATATTTTTTTTCCTGCTGGCCTTACTCCATTAGAAGATATGTTTGATGACAATGATGTGCCCAAAAATAAAAAAATGGAGCCTTTAGATGTTGCTATAGAAGAACACAACATAGGGACAGCAGAACATCCCAAAAAGATTAAGTTGTCCAAAAATATGCCCCCTGGTCAAAAGCCAAAGTATGTGGATTTGTTCAAAGAGTTCCAAGATGTATTTCCTTGGAGTTACGAGGACTTGAAGTCCTATGACACCTCAGTGATTCAACATACCATTCCCTTAAAACCAAATCAAAAACCATTCAAGCAAAAACTTAGAAGAATAAATCCTATGCTTCTTCCCCTCATTGAGAAGGAAGTAAAGAGAATGTTCGAAGTAGGTATCATAGCACCCATCAGATTCTCAAAATGGGTATCCAATCTGGTTCCCACAAGAAAAAAATCAGGCGAGATCAGACTGTGTGTAGACCTAAGAAACTTAAACCAGGTCTCTTTAAAAGACCACTACCTTCTGCCTAAAATGGACAATATCCTACAAAGAGTAGTGGGTTCCTCTAGGATTTTTTTACTAGATGGATTCTCAGGTTTCAATCAAATACTTTTTCACCCAGATGACCAAGACAAGACAGCCTTTACCACACCCTGGGGAACATTTAAGTATGTTAAAATGCCTTTCGGACTAAAGAACGCTGGTGCCACCTTTCAAAGAGCAATGGATATTGCATTTGCCAAGGAAATCCATGAATTCCTTGTTGTCTATCTTGATGACTTAACCCCTTTCTCCAAATTTGATCAAGAGCACCTCAAACACTTAAGGTAGATCTTCATGACATGCAAGAAATATGGCATTTCCTTGAACCCCAAGAAGTCCTTGTTCGGCCTTGAGGAAGGTAAGTTATTAGGCCACATCATCTCAAAAGATGGTATCAAAATTGATTCGGAAAGAATTCAAGCAATCCTTCAAATTCCATACCCAAGAAACATAAAAGAGTTGCAAGCATTCCTTGGAAAGATCAATTTCCTAAGGAGATTTATCCCAAACTTAGCAGAACTGATAAGACTGTTAAGTAATATGTTAAAAAAGGATGCATGGTAAGATGGTCTTTCGAAACCAAGCAGGGTTTCGAGAGTATCAAAGCTGCCCTGAATCAAATGCCCATACTCACAAGTCCGCAGTTTGAAAACGATTTTATCATCTTTTCCTTCGCTTTAGACCACACCATAGCTGCTGTCCTTCTGCAAAAGGATGATCAAGGAAATGAAAATCCTATTGCATTTTTCAGTCGAGCCTTAAGAGATGCACCTTTGAAATACCAAATCATGGAAAAACAGGCCTATGCCCTTGTCAAAGCAATCAAAGATTTTCGAGTCTCTATTTTGTATTCACATGTGATTGCCTATGTCCTAAACTCTGTTGTAAAAGACATATTAACTCAAGAGGGGCTAGAAGGAAAAAGAGGCAAATGGATTGCCAGTATCCTTGAATATGACATTGAAATAAAACCCACAAAGCTGATAAAGGAACAAGGTTTAGCCAAGCTAATGTCCCAAACAAACTTTCAGGCCTTAGACATCAACCAATTGGACAATGAATAGGAGTTGGCGACTCCACAGATTAGTGAAACATTTTTACAATCCCCATGGTATGCCGATATTTTCTATGTATTGTTAAACCTGTGTGCTCCCCCAGGATTGTCCAGAACCAAGAAAAGATTTTTGAATATGAAAGCTCTAAAGTTCTGTGTCTTAGATGGTGCCCTACTTTGGAAAAATCATGAAGGAATATTGCTAAACTGTTTAACCACAAATGAAACCAACAACACCATGAAATAGTTCCATGCAGGGGACTGTGGAGGGAATCTATATTGGAAGTCCACTGCTGACAAGATTTTAAGGGCTGGTTATTATTGGCCCTCTCTATTTGCAAATGTCAAAAAATTTGCTGTCTCATGTCACAAATGCCAAATCTTTGAAGGAAAAAGAAAACTGATCCCTTTGCCCCTTAAGCCTATCTCAACCGAACAACCTTTTCAACAATGGGGTCTTGAATTCATAGGTGAAATCCACCCCTCTTCTTCAGGCCAACACAAGTGGATTTTAACAGCCACTGACTATTTCACCAAGTGGATTGAGGCCATCCCATGTAGGCAAGCCAATGACTCCACTATTATCCGATTCCTTGAAGACAATATCCTTTCTAGATTTGGCTGTCCTGAGAAAATCATCACTGACAATGCTTCTGCCTTCAAATCCAAAAATATGATCAACTTCTGCCATAAGTTTCACATTACCTTGGGCCACTCTACAGCCTACTATCCTCAAGGTAATGGCTTGGCCGAATCATCCAACAAAAGCCTCATCAACATCATTAAAAAGGTTCTGGAAGAAAACAAAAAGAATTGGCATAGGAAGCTCACAAATGCCCTATGGGCAGACAGACTTTCAACCAAAAAATCCATTGGGATGAGCCCTTATGAACTAGTATATGGCATGGAAGCCAGATTTCCTTCATCTTTGGGCATTCCCACTATCAAACTGTTACAGGAGATTCAGGCTGAACCAAATGACATCCAAAGAAGAATTAATCAGACCATTCACCTTCAACAAATCGGAGAGCAAGTGTATGACAGAGCTCAAATTTTGCAAGAGAAGCTCAAAAAGATGTTTGATAAAAGAGCCAAGGCTGAAGATCTCTGTGTTGGCAGCAAAGTTCTAAGGTGGGATTCACGAAGAGAAGACAAGGGCAAACATGCAAAGTTTGATTTTCTTTGGAAAGGTCCATTCATGATCAGCGCTATGCAAGGCAATAACACATATTTCCTCAAATCTGTAGATGGCGGCACAACTGAAGAGGGCCCTGTAAATGGCCGAATGTTGAAACATTATCGAGATCCCTTTTAAAGGGATACAATGCCCCTGTGTATATATTTGTATATTGATGTTTGTATATATATCAGCGTTGTCCTTTTTTATGTTTGTATAAGCAATCCAATTGCTTGCAACTGAGCAGCGAAGTTATGGAGACAGAGCAAAGGCAGTCCTCTATTTTAAT
Organism: Pinus taeda; assembly: GCA_000404065.3. Lineage (NCBI taxonomy): Eukaryota > Viridiplantae > Streptophyta > Pinopsida > Pinales > Pinaceae > Pinus > Pinus taeda. Next base: position 107,915 of record APFE031203329.1, on the reverse strand, counting down.
AATCAGTCACAGCATCATTCTTAGGAGAAACAACGTAGCAAATTTTATAAGGCACAACCCATGCAAATCATCCATTTCAAAAGGCTTCGTCTTTTGCATTGCTTTCAGCACAAGGGTACAACAAAATATTGAGTGAAAGGAGAAATAAAAAATACAGAAGGTTTCTTAGGACCAATTGAGATATATTTGAAAGCACTCAAGGGATTAAGGGATAGCGCCGTATTTTACAGCGATTCATGTCGGAAGGAGGTTGCATTCAAACTTCAATCGCCTGACATCCATCAAAAGGGAATTCTCTTGTTGATTCTTTGTTTTGAATCATATTGGAGACAGACACTCAGGTCAACTTGGACATTTAGAGCAACCTTAACAGGATAATAACACTGCTGTATATCATAGAGAAATCAATTAAAAATGCTGCAATTAGGCTTCCACAACTTTGGTTAAAAGCATCAAAAAGGAGGAACGTTCTTGATTTTACATCAGCAACCTTCTCAAAGACAGAGTTAAAGCAAAACGCCTCAATTTTGATCCATGTATTGAGACTATTCCAAAGGGCAGTGCTCAGGTAACATTGTATACAACATTAAGCACGCAGAAGAAAGCGGGAGATGCTATATAGTTCACAGTAATTCAATCAGGGATAAGTGTTGTTCTTTTTCTAAAGTTTCAATCATTTAACAATTAGCAGAAAGAAGGGTTCCTAGTCCACAACAACAACAGAAGATCAAGGCAGTCTGACCTGTTGTTCTTGACTTTTCACAAGGAAAAGCCATCCCCAAGTGGAGCCACTGTTAGCCTCCTGCTGCAGCAGGTTACTCATCTTTCATGATTGACATTTTTACATGCCAAATATGTCATTCTTTGCATACTGCAATGTTCCATATTTACTACAGAGGCCAAAGAAGGATGCCATGAGAATGTGCCAGTTCAAGTACCACTATTGTGTTCCAATTTTGATCTACTATTCCATTTGAAGAACTTTCGGTTAAAGGGTAGTCCAAACAGTTTAATCTTGGTCTCCCTAGGTTTCAATTTCTAGTTTTAGAATATATAGAATGAATATCTTTCCAAACAGCTTAATCTTGGCAAATTCTTAGACAGGTAGAGAAGCAAGGGTGCTCAACAGCTTAATCTAAGCCCCTGGATGAAATAAGTGTAGATGTAGATAGGAGGACAGAAAAAGAAAAAGTTGAAAAGTGGGTCGCAAGTCTAAGTCACCCAAAACAAAAAGAAGAAAAAATGCTAGCAAGTAGGTTGGGTAGGTGTTTTGAGGTGCAAAATGTTGATTTGTGATCCAATTCATGTTTTCAAGCATATCTTTCAGAGTCAAAAATTATCAGGAAGTGCCATTTGAAGGACTCAAGCGAGGCATGTCTAACTCCCCCTTCTTCCTCCTTCCCCAAATCATTCACTAACTTCCCCAAAAGAGGTCAAGATCTGCTTGATATCTCTTAAATCCATCATGTTTCATATCATTTCCCTAGTAAAGATTTGCTTTACTTAAAGAGTGTTCATATGTCCTCTACAAAGTTCTATCCCCCTTTTTTAAAGCTTAAGACCTATAAACTTAGCGCTTTCTTGTCACAATCCGTATTAATTTCTAACTCTATTATATAGCTCCCTGTCTATTTCCCCCTTCCCCTACTAAAAAATATGTTAATAACTCCCCTATATATTTATCCCTTCCCCCCTAGTTGAAAGATAACCATAAGTACACTTGGGAATTGCTAAATTTGTCTCAAACATAGCAAGAACCCTCATCTTGCCCCTTTAAAACCATCTTCCAATGCAATGGGCTCCTTCCAAAGCATGAAATTTTCCTTTCTAGGTTATCGGACCCTCCCGAGGCCTCAAATACTCTTCAAAAACGTATATACCTTTCTTCTGATCGCAATAATCCTCGCCAACTGCCTTAACATTCTTCCGATCCCTGTGGATTCCCCTCTGACGCGATTATCGCTATCGCAGGCCTCAAAGTAATGTTGCTCGTTCTTGTCCTCCCCGATGGACGCTCTGCTGATACCATTTCGCAAATCGGCATATTGCAATATTATATGCCACATATATATGCCCGTTCCCCTTTTTGCCAATGCGATATCACAAGTTGGCAATCGGTGGTCGCAAAAATCACGTTCCCTAAATGCATGCCGCTTCCTCTTGCCCCGACACGACATTTCCATTGCATCAAAAGAGCATATCACATCAAAATGCTTCCTCGCCGCATGCCTTCATTTACTTATATATTTCGTTTAAAACATGATTTATCATTGAGACAGGTTTCACTGCAAGTTCATCGCAGATCGCAGCATTTCAGTTACCGCTTTCGCATTGCAGAAACATATAAGGCACCCTGCCACGTCACTCCGCTGACGTCATCCGCCGTACCAGGACCACCGCCGATGTCATGCTGACGTCACCCGCCAAAGAAGGGCGCGCAATTGCGAAAAAGTATCTTAGGAGGCCCGGATTCAAATTCTGAGGCAGTTGATTAGCGCTAATCGTGCATCACTATGGAAAATGGGCCAAATTGGAGAATCTTTAGGGAATCTTTTGATTCCATAGCCGTTTTTGCACTGAAAAGAGTAGAAAAGGCCCGAGTTTGTAGTTTTAATGCATCAGAAGAAAGAGAGAGACCCGGTTCAGGCATTAAAGAGTATCAGAGCAGATGTGAAACCAAAATCCATGTCAAAGAGTATCAGCGTTGCGGCGAAGTGTATCACTGAAGATCTTCTCAGGGCTCGAGGCGAATAAAACATTAAAATAAATTCTTAAAAGTCAAGAAACAGTTAAGGAACCATTCAAAGCTCATCATCACAATGACTACACATTAAAACTCACATAAGATCAGTAGACCAAAGCTCAAAGCTCATTTATTGCAACAGCACTGCACCAAGTCACAGAGGACACTACATTAACTCTTTTTGATCCAGTTGCTTCTGGCGCAACTCAATAGATATTTTATTTGCATTTAATTTCAGCACAAGTTTAGGTTTTAAAAACTTTTTCCCGCAGTCCTGTTTAGGTCGGTTGTAATAAATACTTTTGGATATTTTACCTATAAAGACGACCCTGAACAATGTAAGGGGGGTTGGTTTTTGTTGGTTGGATGTTTTGCTTGAGCAGAGACTCGCACTGTATATTTGAAAATTTCTATAATCAAAGACTGCTTACGAGCTTGGAGAATGAATTGTGTATTGTGCTTAATGGTTGAAGAGTGACTGTGGAATTCTTGTGCTGATACATGACTCAATAAGTGTTTCTTACCTCTGTTTTTCCATTCATATATCATTATCTAAGTAGCAGAAATAAAGATTAGCTTAGAACTTGTTTAATTGCACTCTATGCTCAATTTCTGTTGTTTCTTTATGTTTTCATTTGTTTTAGGCATAAATATGAATTCCATCTGGCTCATATTTTCCCTAATTCACCATGTATGACAGTTATCCAGGGATTCTTAATTGCCCCTAGATAGAGCTCATTTCCTTCCCTCTATTAAGCTGATTGAGAGATTCTTAATTGCCTCTCATTCCTTACATTTCACTCCATCTCTTTAGCCTGAAGGTTGTTTCATGTGCAGCTACCTTGCTCCATATTCCTCTTGTGATCAAAAAGGCCTACCTGCGGTTCTACTCCTTGACTCCATGCCCAATGGTTTGAAACTTATCACTCTATGCATGCCTCTCTGCTTAAACGCATCTTCCTTCCATCCAAACACCATCCAAACCTAAACAAAACCCACTGAACCCAATAGCTAGCCTAAAACCATTATCAACAAAGCTAAATCATCAAGACAGAGCCCTCTCTGATTACAGGTGGGCTAGAACCTGTAATCCAAATATTGGTTTGTGGTTACCTCGGCCGCATCCCTTCAGGAGCTTAGGGACAACCTAAGTGATAACACCCCCCTTACTCCATCCATCAATTTGATATCTCTATAGTTTAAATCCATAAGACTCCATCACCCAAGTAGGGAAACACATTGGGATCCTATTGATTATCAAAACTATTTAATAATTCTTACATGTTTTCTCCTTTATTAGCTTTTCATTCATTCAAGGCAAGCCGGTAGGGCTAGGGCAAGGGTCAAATTCAACTCAGGTTTGAGATATTGAAACATTTGAGATGATTTGGCATCCTTTCACTTTGATTGACCTCACACACTCAAAATATATCACATTTCAAGGTGAAAAGTGCATCATTAGGGTTGACATCATCAACCTTAGGAAAATTAGTGCCCTACTAAACCCTAGCTCTACACAAGGCTTCAACTTTGAGCTTGTTGAAGGTTTACAATATCCTATTGTTGATCATACTTTTAAGTAAAAATTTTCCTTGTGCTTGTATGCCTAGATGCACTCTTGTTGAACCATATCTTGAAAGTTGAAACCCTATGCCTCAAGTATTCTTTTCAAGGCTTAATCTATGGTTCATTTCTCCTTGACATATATAAATATGCCCTAATCCATTTGAGAATTTCCTTTCTTAATAAATTCACTTCCATCACCTTGAACCAATTGGCTTAGAACATCTTTTAGGTGAAATATACTGGGAAGCCTCCCTTGTGGTGAAATTCCACTAAAGAGCATGAGATGGAGTGCTAAGGTGATAGTGTCAATCACCTCATTGTTGTATCTTACGTCTAGTTCTTGTTTTGTGAGTCCTCTTACAAAGCCTACTAGACTTTGAAGCAACAAGAACCACATTAATATCTCCTCCCATTACATGAAATGAACCTTTCATGCCATGGGATTATTCTTAATTGAATGTTATTCCCTATCCCTTCACATTGTAAATGTTTTTGCCTTGCAACGCTAATGGGGAACTTTCACTAGTGTCAATATAGCGGCACAACCCCTCTCTCTTCTTGGAGAAGAAATTGAAGGTACATTTGGTGTCTGCTATGATTAATAGTACATGGTATTCCGGATTGACCTATATGTTTTGAAATTTTTTAGTCACCTTTGATTTATGATGGTTGGTGCATTAGACTGTTCACATGGAACTCAACTCTTCTCCTCATACCATAGTTTGTGGGTTGTGGGGTATGCTACCCACCAAAAGTGGGTAACCCATAGAAGAATTTTGTTCTCCCCATTTGACAAACAACCAACTAGAAACCCCATGATGGTAAACACATAAAATTATTCCAGAGTTCTCCTCTCATTGTTCTGGTCAAATTTCTCTGCCATATAGCATTCCTCTTAAAGGAAGGTGGGTAATTTATCAACAAGCCTCTCCAACCATTCTTGCAATCATTTATTTCATTTAATGTTATGGGAATATTGATATGGATCATGGGGAAAATTGGATGATTACCCAGTCTTGATTGTATCCTCGTTTCGACACTTCAATCGAGAGGTTACTCATTGACTCTAGTCCAATGGGACCTACTCTAAGTCCTAAGAGTTTGGGAAAGCACTACTAGGGAGGCACTAATTGATATAGTGTAACCAAGTTAATCCATACTTACCACTTTCCATCTCTCCCAATTATCCATCTCCATTCTTTAGGTTGGTAATCATTGGTCATTGATATTGGCACCCTATGCCCACATCCTTGAGTTAGGGCCCAAAAACTCAACCCCCAAGTTTGATGTAGCTAAAATAAAGTTGAAAGCATGTAAAACCACAATGAAAGAAAATGAAAAATGCAAAATATGGCCATTTCAATATTTATCACGTAGGAAAAATACTAGCATGAGATCTACCACCCTCATTAGCCATCACCCAATTCCTCAAAAAGTTCAATATTTCCTATCAAATAAAAGAACTCTTAATGTCCCAACACTGATGAATGAGAAAATGCTACATCTTAAAGGGGTTATTGGAAAAACATAAAGCAAGCTTGGGCTCCTAAGTTGTGCACTAAATAAAGGAAAATCATTTAAGTAAAAGGTGCACCAGAGGGGTAGAGAAAGTAGGCAGAGGAAAGGGGTAACTCACACCACCATCATTTCTCTCTCCTAACATCAATACGCTTGGGATTTTGGACCCCACATTAGTTGGTATCATGTCCATAACACCTTCCTTGATGTATCTCCCACTCCATGACCACCATTATCACACCCACCTATGGATAGATGGGTTGACCTGAGACATGTCACTCACCTTGGGGGATGAAAATACCTAATAGGGTTCTTGACGTAATCATCCCTAACATATATGACGTAACTTTTTTACAAATCATGATCTAGCTAGACATTTGAAGGTGAGTTTTGTTTGAATTATTCTTGTGATCCTAAGGTTCAGTATTGATTATCTAATGGTTTTATGTACCTAATGAAGTTGATCTCACTCGATCGTGAGAGGTTTTTTTCAGGTGGTATCACATAGACAACAAATACCCCTTGAGGGATAGCTTCATTCTTCTTCAACACTTTCCATTGGGTTCTTTGCCCCTCTCTAAGAGCATACCTAACTTTATGGCCCCAATGTTAGCCCTCTAGAGATGAACATTGGGCCTCAAGCAGCTTTCGCATGATCCTATACCCCTTGATGAGCATCCATATGCTAAAACATTAAGGCTAAAAGCTTGGGCATTAGACTATTTCATGATGTGCCCAGATGGACCTAAGACACCCCTAAGCTAGCCTTGACATTATTTTATGGATGGTACCTTGTTCCAGATGAGAATGGTTATCTCTAAGATGAATTGGGAGTGCTAGGACATCCCTCTTTGATTCCAATGATTTCCCTTGGAGGTGCACGTCACTCCCGCATGCTTGAAAAGGGTGACATAGGGCATCTCTTTGATAATGTCATGATGGACGAGGCACCATTTGGAGATGTACACATGCAATTTGTGACTTTCTTGGACTGAGGAACGCTCTTGGACCATTGTCTCAATCCCTTGATGCATTATTTCCTATTTTTGAGGATGACACCATCGGGAGACTACTTTAATCCCACACATGTGAGTTTTTTTTTTTTTTGCAATTTGTTGTGTTTTAGAGCTATTTCAAGGTTGGCTTGTGACCTTTGACCTATTTGAATGCTCAAGCAACTATTTTAGGGGTTTTTCTTGTAAAACTATTGAAATAAGGCTTGGTTACCCTCGCATAAAAATAAAGGGGAGCCTTATTCACTTATTCATCAACATACTTCTCTCTATTTGGAAGTGTGCAATAGATTTTTGTCTCTTTTCTACTTGGCCACAATGTGATTCTATGGTGGGAGTTGTTCTTGGAGGAGGATTTTTCCTTGAAGTTGGTTTCTTGGGATTGATTGAAGAGAATCTGATGGGAATTTTGTAATTTTATTACATATCTTCTATATTATGAATGTTATGTTATGTTAATTAGGGATTTTACATGTGCGATGGTTAAAATTGATATATTTATCTTGAAATTTTGATTCATTATGACATGCAAGATTTGTTTCCTTGAATCCCTCAAGAGAAATCCAAGTTGTGTATCTCTTGAATTTAAAATATCCCTATTAAGGAAGCCACTAGGGTTTGTAAGAAGAGGATTTAGAAATCTCACACTCTTCATCGAGGTTGATCCCATTGAATTTTCCCTATGAAACTCCATTACCTATTTATGTCAAAGGACTAATCTAGGTGGTGGTGATAAATCTATTTAATTGAACTATTTTCTCTTTTTTCTCTCCAAATTATAGATATCTAGGGTTAGGGTTAGGGTTTCTTGAGATATTTCTAAAATATAATTTTGTCTAAAGTGTTGTTGTCGATTAAATAGAAATTACATTAAATAATTGATTAAAATCAAAATATAGCATCTATTGCATTGTAAAAAATTATTTCTAGGGATGATGTCCTCATTATATTGTTGTTGTATGCATCTTTCATCCAAAAAATCCATTACAAACCCTTGCTTATCTTATATATATTCTTGATCCTTTATTGATCTATAATCATAAGGTTATTTCTTCCTGTTGTTATATGACATTACATGCCCTATCATTACAAATCTATCAAACCCTAATTGATAATAACCCTCTAATTTGCTTAAGTGGTCTAGTGATGGGGTGCTTGTACTTTGGTAAATTTTATCTTTATCCTTCTAGGATCTGCCATTACCCTATCCCAATCATTAGACCTCAACTTGAACCCTTATTATTCAATATTTTTAGGTGATATGTATATAGGGAATACTCCCTTGTGGTTTACTTAACACTAAATAATTGGAGAAAGGCTACTATGGTGACATCGGTGGTCAATCCCTTGTTGTCACGATATTTAGATTTTCCTAGTGAAGCTTTGCACTAGGTGTACTAGATTTTGTGGTAACAAGGCCATCATTTTTTTGTTATGCCAATTTGATGGAGTACCCTTTGTCTCCTTTAAGAGATATTTTAACTTGATAAATTTTCAGGTCGTGGAAATATTGCTTAATCGTAACATTAACCTTAACTTTTGTTTAGTAAAGTCAACTCATTGGTAGATCATGAATGTGAAACTTTAAAAGATGTGGGTAGAGGTTGTGATACTTTAAATCCATTTTGAACCTAAGTTTTTGTTATTGCCTCCATATGGGGAAGTGCATTTTTTCATCATTGCTATTTATTCTTGAATATTCCACTTCAAATGCCATTTTGATATTTATTAACCAATTGCATGACATGATTTCTCCATTTCATCTAAATGGAGTGATCTTGATTTGTAGATTAAAAACCAATTTCTTTTCAACATATTTCTTTCTTGTGTGCACCTCCATCCCTATGCTCCTAGATTCTTGTGTCTCCATTCCTTTTTTATTTTCCACAACATAAGTTGATTTGGATGTTCAACTTTCTATTCTTGGCATCTTGGTTGGTCTATAATATGTCAATGTCTAATCCTTAGAAGATCGATAATACCTTATTACTTCTAGATTTTCTTCCTTAGCTATCTTTTCTATTCTAATTATTTGGTCTTGTCTATTGAAAAATGCAGCATGAAGATCTCAGTTTGACTTTCCCTTGGTCAAACTAGAGATAATTCGAATTTCCACATTAGAAGAGATCTTGGAGGTATTTAACTGAGGTGATATGGCTCTTGTCAGTCAGTTAACTCCGTTAATTCGAGTTGGAGGGCTTGAGTTCAGTTAAGCATGAGTGATTGCTAATTTGTAGCAATCTAATTCAGTTATATTAAGTTGTGTTTAATTAAACTAGTTCCAACTGTTGGAGGAACTAGTGGAAGGTCAATTGTGTAGTGTGACTTTAGTCTAACTCAGTTATCATCTAGTTAGCTTATTAATTAACCCAAAATATCTAATGCATGCAGGGAATATGAGTTACCCAGTTGAAGTGGATATTTCAAGGCAGTGTAACATCAGTTGTAGACTATTCTGGAGTGTATATGTATTGCATGCAACCTAATGATAAACCTAAGGATTTTTGTAATCCATTTTGGACAAATTCCTAAACAATAGGGGCCAAATTTCTCAGGGAACTGCACAAGGAAATAGGGGCTCAAGTAGAGACAAAATTTGACAAACTCTAGGTCAGAGCTTCTTCGTGAGCAGAGACATAGGTTATTCACTTTTAGGGAGTGCTCAGTTGAGCAAAGAAATTGTAATACATATCTATTGATCATATTAATGTAAGCAGGCCTTAGGGTTTTTACCATACTGCTTTCCCCGAGAAAAATATTATGTGCATGTGTGTTATTTATTATTGCATGTTTATGATTTGTGTTTTATATTGTGAATTGAACTCCACATAGAAGTAGAGTAGGTTTGTGTCTTGTGATTTTTATTAAAACTTCATGAGGATTTGAAAATCTACACATAATTTCTACATGGTATCAAAGCAAGATTCACATTAGAGAAAGAATTTTGAAGTTATCTCTGAGGAGGTTCGAATTTGTAGTTCAGTGTAGTAGGATATATTCATATTTGGGAAGATGAGCTTCAATGGGTTGAGGCTATAGTATTCCTTGGAAGGCATATCTAATTTCATCGCATGGAAGGATCACATGGAGGCAGCATTGGATGAAAATGGATTGCTAGAATACGTCAATATAGATGTTGCAAACCAGCGATAGCCAATGTCTAGAACCTAGTCCAATGGAAGAAAGATAACCAAGTTGAGGAGAATAATATTGGAGAGAGTACAAAACCACATTATCACCATTATCCATGGGAAAGAAAATCCTTATGAAATATCGTAAGCACTGACATATCTGTTCCATAATAGCAACAACCATAGGAAACTAACACTCAAGGATAAAATTCGAAATATTAATATGTAGACGAATGACACTATTTAGCAGTATCTGAGAAAGTTCACACAAATTCATGATGACCTTGTAGGAATTGGTGTTACTATTTCAGATGATGATTTGGTAAGCCTAGCCCTTCTGGGCCTTCCCAATAGTTGGCATAGCTACCAAGATTTGGTGAATGGGATGGAGAAACTACTGAATTAGTAACACGTATGGTTTGATTTGGTATAGGAGGAAATAAGGAAGAATACTAGAGACGAGACTTCATCTAAGGGCGAGGATGAAGAAAATTGTACATTGGTTGGAAAGGGAAAGAAGGGAAAGGGAACAAATATAAAGGAAACTAGAATCCAACCAAGGGGGAAAGAATAAATATTTGTCCAAAATTAAATGCCTTAATTGTCATGAATTCAGGCACTATGCCATGAAGTTTCCACACAAAAGGGAAAGCAAGAATACCTTAAAAGGAGCAACAAGTGAAGCTTTAACTTCAGAGTTTGAGCTTGAATTTACCCTTATCCCATGCATGGCGAGCACAGTGATGGGGAGTGTGCGGTACTTGGAATCTGGTGCCTCGTGTTGGTGGCTAGATTTGCATACTTTTACTCACCCTTTTACCCTGTTCCTTTTATCCATTTCACGCCAATAGTGGTTAATCGATATCTTAAAATGCATAGGTATATCTCTCATCATCTCTTTATGGATTATTTGTCAATGAAGCATAGTCTTAGGGGATTATTACCTAAGTGGCTTGCTAATTCAGTTATTTCTGCAGATTTAAAGGGAGAATGACCAGGACCGTGATTAACTGAATAATGCTATCAAAGCTAGCAGTGCTATCCTTGAATATTGGCTACAATGGTGAATTAATATTTCGATTGACACACTGCTATCTTTTAACATTTTGTTTCATTCTGAAAACCACCATGTAATTAAGGGCAAACAATGTCATAATTATAGGAGCTGTATTATTGACAAATTGTATAAAGTAGAGTTGCGGGCTGGGAAAGCTATCGTTGTTAAGAGTCATTGTTTGGTCAATTTAATGTTCTTAAATTGAAAGAATAAATTATCTACCGGAGTTGGTAAACTTATGAAGTGCAAGTGCACTATATATGCTAGAATCATTTCCTTTAGTTTGTAAGATGATGGTTATATTCATTTTAGGATTTTCGTTGTTATTTAGGTTCCTATTAGATTAGAATTAGATTTCTATAAATTAATGAGTGGAAGGTAAGCTATTGTTAGATTGATCTACCAGGTCATATCTATATTGAGTTTTGTTCTAAAGCATCTTATGTTAATCATTCTAACATTATGAATCTATCCTAAACACCTTGCTACTGTAAAACAGAGTATTGAAATTCAAATGATTCTAAGAGCAAGAAAATGATCCTTCAAAAGATGTCTGCAAAGTATATACAAATTATGATGCTAAAAAGCATGAAGGTAATCTTCTAATGTTGACTACAGAGTATAGACAAGTTTTGATTCTAAAAACATAAAAACACTGACTGTAATTAAGCGAAAAATATGAAGAAACTAAACCATTAAATGACTGTGAAGAAATTTAAGTGCAAATGAAACAACAAAATGATAAACAAAATAACGAGATTTAATTGAGTTATAACGAAATGATGAAATAGCAAAGTAAAGAAATTAAACTAAAATGAAATGAAAATACGATAACAGAAAGCGATAAAATGAAATAGGCTAAACATCAACTGTCTGCAAGGGCCCTCCGCATATAGTAGGTAAAAATCACGCTCACATATGCATTGAATAACAGAAAGGTAACTTTAATTAAATTTGAGAACAAAGGTATGTTGCACAATTCTTCAGAGATTTAACTATTACTTCCTTTTTATTATCCTTTATAGAGGATACATATTTATATAAAATGCATGGTTAATAGTTTGATACTTCTATACCTACAGGTCTTTTAATCAATCCTTATTCAAATTCAAAACTTAACAATAAAAGCATTATCTCAACGATTTGCTATTTGGAAAGAAAATCAAAGCAACATGATGCATTCAAACTTTTGCTGCTATGTGTTTGACCCGTGCCTTTGACCACACCATTGTGTGATTCCTCAGTGCATTGGCTTGAGTGAATAGGAGGAGATCCATGAGGGGATCAATCCTCAAATTCCCATGTGCTTCTTTTCTTCGTTGGCGCACAAAAACCTTGCAAAACATGGAGATAACTGCATATTTATAAAATAGCTACAGAATCATGTTAATTCTGTAGATAATGCAATATTTAACATAATAATAAGGCACTTTAACGAATATGAAAAATAAGACATATGATAGCTTTTACCTTATCAAAATCTATGGTTTTACTGCTTTTATTTAGTTGATAGCGATGATAGAAAGAGGAAAATGGAGGAAAAAGGGTACAAAATAGTTATGAAACTCGACATTCCCCCACACTGAATATTTTGTATGTCCTCATACAAAACAAAAAATTGATATCTTTGTTGAACTAATGTATTTGGTTGGAAACTTTTTCCAATACATCTAATTTCATCCTTTTCACTTTCTTACCAATCATTGCCATCCTTGGTTTTCTCATGAGGATCTTGTATTTCAAGTTTATAACCTATCTCTGTAAAGCCCTATTTTTCTTCTTCAGTTTCTTGTTCTTCTTAAACCACAAAATTAGATGTAAAAGGAGGTTGTCACTCTTAGCTATTTGGATTTCATTCTGTGCTTTCAAGGCTTGATTTTCATTTTTAATATCTCTAGTTCGAAGATTTCATGTTTTAATGTATAGATTATTGGAGGTTCTTGTGATTCATTAAACTGGACTTCTACATCCTCTTGAATTGGAATTGATGTTCTTGCTGCATCCCTTTTCTCCAGGGATTCAATATAATCATAAATCTCTTGCTATGTAGGATCGATTTCTGGCATTTTTCGTCTTGGACTCTGAGGAGGCGAGGTGAAAGCTGGCAATGAAACCCTTGGCGATGAAACTGTTGGAGATGTTCTCAGAGAAATTCCTGAATCTTCTTTTGCCTCTGAGTCTTCTTATGTTTCTTCATTGATACGCTCTATGATTTTTTAGGGTAATTATTTTGCTAAGCTGAGTCTGGTACTCCTTCTTAGACCTATGACAGGGGTCTTTTGAGTTTTATTCCTTTCTATTTTAGGCTTCTCTGTTCGAGGTAAAATCTTTGTCTCTTTACTTGCTTTATTTCTTCTAACATCTCTTTTGTTTATTTTCTCTAAAATTTTTGCAAGAGGAATGTCATCCTTTGATAGTTCCTGTGACTGTTGTGGTTCTTGTTCCTGTGTCCTATCAATTTTTCTTTTCCTTCCTTTCTTAGGTATGTTGCTATTTGGCTACCTATGAGTTTCTTCCTGAAAGTGATTCCTTACTAAAAATCTTTCCCAATTATCACCTATGTTTTGGAGATGAAATTCAAAAAGTATTTTGACTAGACCATGGTGATACATTGTATTATCTATGAACTAAATTCTCCTTTGAACATTCCCTGAAATATTTCTTATACTATTCAACAAGAAATATGGAAGATTTATCTCATTTTCTTCAAGAAAATTCATTAGAAACTGAATATGATAGAAAAACATACATCAAAACCTTCCTTCGCAAGATATTTTTTTTTGGATTATTAGAAGCAAATTCATCTACTTACTTTTTAATGTCATGCTTCAGATGCCCTTCTTGAAAATGTTGGTGCCCATGCTTAGTTTCTTCAGGAAAACCTTCCAACCTTCTCTTTCAATACCTCTATTTTTGAACCATTTTTCTCCGATCCGCGACAGTCCAATAGCTTCAGCTATAAAAAACTATGTCACTATGAATTTGATGTCTCCTATCTCCACTTTGACTCCATCAAAAGCCCTAGCGAAGGATTTGGTCACTTATTTATGGAAGCCATCAAATTTCTCTATAAATTCTATCCACTTTGCTTCTGCAACAATTCTTTTGTCTGTGGATACCCCTCCAAAAATTTCTTCCCTAGTGGCTCTGTTCCGACTATCACTCCCATGGCCGAGAAGCTTCGTTTCAAATAATGTTTCATTTGACAGGGTAGGACTACTTGATAGGGTTTTTAGAGCAGAAAGGCTGAGAGCGTGAGTGATGGAATAATGGGAGCGTAGGTAGCGAGGGTATAAGGGAGTGGGGCAGAATCTAACCGTTAAGAGCATTCATGTTTATGATTTGGGTGATCGGTTCAATGGATCGGGATATGAGTTATGATGACCAAGAGTGAATGGCGGATTATACATGATTTGACATGACACTATCAACTCTTAGCAATAATGATTTTGATTTTTTGGCAGTACCATGTCTTATAATTCATATATGTAATGCTTTGATCCCTATTATTAAATTAAAGAAGTGCATACGTTTGAATTGTTTTCTTGCTAACCTTTGGTTGCCTTTTTCTATGCTGTATTTAGGTACTTTGCAGTAGAGGGAGTCAATCATTCCTTCAATTGTATCATCATAAGTTTTTGTCAAATTGTCTATAGAAAGTTATCATAGCTACAGAAAATCCATAATTCTGTAGATATTTATTTTTTGAAAAGAAAGGGATAAAAGAAAATGGAATTCTAGAAAATGGGATACAAAGAAAATTTAAAATGCCAAGAATTCTTGGTTTTGACCTTGAATTTTCTGCATAAACATGCCAATAATGGTTGGTTTCCATGTTTATATATATATATATATATATATATATATATATATATATAGTACTTATATATATATATATATAATATATATATATATATATATATATATATAGATATAGATATATATATATATCTGAAAAATAATTTGTTTAAGGTGGAGGAGAAGAAGAATTCTTCATGACCAACTTCAAATCAGAGTTGTTCTGGAAAATCTTTACAAATTCCTCCTTTGTCATTGGCTTATGATAGATCCTGAGTCAATGTCCATTCATAAAGAGAGGAACGTTTTCTTCATCAATAGTCCTAATTCTGATTACTCCATTATCAAAAACATTTTCCAAGCCACTGAGTTTGAAACTTTCCTTGGAAATTTTTGAACTTTGAATCTGTTGTGGCCAGCAACACCCCCCCCTTTTTCATTTAAGTGTTGTCCAAAATACGAAATGAACGGGGACCCTTAGTTTAATTTTTGAGAAAAATCAAGTTTTTCTTTCTTCAAAATAAGGTTACCATCGTAAGCTTAGAAAGGTCTTTCAAATATTTTTAACCTAAGTTTACGATAAGGTAAAGGTCTTTAAAAATTGCGTTGCAAAAAAGATAGGAAATGCCTTCCTTCCCCTATAAAATTGGTATGCGCAAGACCCCCATGTTAAGCATAACATCGCATCGCAATGAAGTAATGCTCTTAAAGAAAAACTTCAAGATCTACCGATCCGCGATAAAACCGATCGCAAGATCGCATATCGCAGAAATAAACTGGTAATATTTGACAAACATCAAACTATTGTGACCTGCAATGTTGCGACCTGCGATGTTGCGATCGCTGCGATAGTGCAATCGCTGCGATGGTGCAATCTGCGAACTTGTGATTTGCGATGGCATGATCTTCGACGTTACGTAAACAAATCATGAATCACTTAATCACGAATCCTTCGGGCGCGCCATTCAAAGAAAATCCACTTACCATAATCTGACCCAAGATCATGCGCTTTTAATGATAGTAAATGGATTAGTTGTTAGTTATTAAATGAAATGAAGACGCGTGCTTTGGTAAAGAATTCTTCACGTTAAGTGACATATTTGATATATCTGTTGCATTTAAAACTCTCCCATCACCTTTCTTAATTAGTCATTTCCATTTTGATCGTAATTTGCAGGAACGAAGAGCTAAGACGATTCAAAGCTGAATGAAGGAGACAAAGGAAGAAAAGAAAGCTAGAGAATACACTGTCACAAGATGCCGAACATTTAGACGTCCTATGGAAAGACCCCAACAATAACCCGACAGAAAATCTTACTAATTTGTCTCAGATCACAGGAGCATACGCTTCTGCAACTATCGACAAGGCATCGGAAGTTCAGCAACTGTTGAAAGAACAAGAAAATCAAATACAGCTACTACAACGACAGCTACAACAAGCCAATGCTAGTGTTGAAGCATCCAAACAGCTCGAGAAGCTACAGGAATACTTTCAGCAGATGCAAATAAGCTACCAAAGAAGTTTAGATGAAAAAGGAAAGCAGTTGCAGACTCTACAAGAAATGCATAAAGACGAGCCTAAGCTTGCTGAATTTGTTTCAAAATCTGTTGGCTTAAATGAGCAACTTTTGCAGCAACAGGAAGAGTTGGGACGTAAGATATCACAGTGGGGTCACTATTGTGAGCTAAGCGATAAAATCACCAATCAAGTGGTGGACTTGCGAAGTGACTATGACCAGATTGACAGACGAGTGACAGAATACTTAGCTTGGTAGGATGGAGAGGAAGGGAAAAGAGCAAATGCACCCAGAATAAAGGAAAGTCATAAAGAATTGCTCTTTAACAAATGGGACGATCAAATCAGGAAGGCAGAACAAGCAACGGAGACAGCGGCCACGCAGGCAAACATTCTTATCGACTGTGTAAATGAGAATTTACACAGGGCCAACTTAATCGCGGAAACCACCCCGGGGTACCTACCAAATAAATCACGACTGGAGGCAGAATGGAAGCAGAAGGCGCAGGAAAAGGGAAAAGCGATCCAGGCATTGAACAGGTTAAATTGGGAGTGTTACTGGGCATACTTAGTCAAGCCACACAGTCAATGTATGACTGTGAAATGTATCATAAACCCAGCCGAGAAAGTAGTGTCAGCTCTCATAGATTCTGTTTTCGCAGCCCAGCTCAGCGCAGAAGTCGGCCAACCGACTCTTCTCAAGTGCATGATGAACACTTGCAGTTTTAAGGACCAATTTCAAAAATAGCTTATTTTTAGAAGTTTGTTTTTTCTTTTTATTAGATTAGAAAAAGGACGGTCATTTGAAAACCGTATCCTAAATTTTGTAAAGACACTATTATTAGAATTAGGTAGTAGTATTTTAACCCTTCTCATGCATTTAGAGAAGGGTCCAGAGATTTGTCAAAAACTTGTCCTCGGAACATGCACTTATGCACCCTCAGAGGAGGTCTTGATGAATGGATGGATCGAGATTTATTTTTATTTGCATTTGATCTCTGCTATTGATGTTGCACTTTTGTACTCTTAGTAGATATTAGAACAAGTAGAGATAAATCGTTTTTGCTTGAAGTTTGTGAGTAGGATTTTAATATGCGATTTCATCTTAATTGTCTCAAGTACGATCTTGAAAGTGAACTCATTGATGAAGAATCTTTAGATTATGCTGAACACTCCCTGCCTCCTATATCTGATCAAGCATAAATTAGTTCGAGTTTTGTCTCATTTCTTTCTAATATGAACGATAATTCCAATTTGAATATACAAATCGCTCATAATGAAGAAATTCCCCAAAGCCTAGGAGTCATCCATACTCTAATACAAGAAGACAAAAATGAGAATGTTGGAGGGAAGCTTGCCTTGGAACCAGGAGATGACTTTGATACAAGGTCAGATAATATCATTGCAAGTCAACAAATGCAGATGCCAAGGTTAGAACAAAAAACTATTTCTCTTTCAAAAAGTATCAGTACACAAAGGTATGATCTAAAGCCCGATGTCTATGTTGCAACTGATGAACGAAGGGTTTTTCATGATGATATTTTTAAATGCGTTGTTTCAGAATCACACTTTTCTCTTTATCTTGATGTTTTTAGTGATGATAACTTTTCCCCTCTCAACATTAAGGATATTTCAAAAAGCACAGAGGATTATTCAAATAAGTCATCTTTAGGTTTTCAAGTAAAGAGATAGCTATAGAACATCCTTTGGTTATTTTCAAACAAGAATCACTTGAATTTCCTTGTCTGAAAATATATGACGAAAAAGAAGAATCTAGGGAAACCTGTAAAATCATTTATGATGGTTACTTTGACAACGATGATGTTATTGATTTATCTCAAGTAACCCATCAAAACTCATATAATGAGAGATATTCTAATTCAGAAATCATACATTCAATCCTCATTTCAAAGCGAAAGACCATTCGCCTGATTCTACTGACCAAGACAATATCCCGATCTATGATTCATATCATGAAGAAACCCCCATGCCTGTTCACAATCATAATTTATCTTCTGATTCACAAGACCTGGCCAGGTCTTGTGAACAACAAAATATTCCAAGCCAATCCCAGTTGTGCTGTAACTTTATTTGTACAGATAATCATTTTTTTTTCTCACTTGCACTCATTTTGTACAAAATCGTATTGTGTTTTAAATTTTCAAACTTTTGATAGATTATTCTGGTATGTTGAGCACCTTATCAAGGAACATTTAAAAGACGAGCTACCATTTTGGAAAGCTAAATTGTGTCAAGGAAGTCCAGAACTTCCTCTATTACAAGATCATCAATCCATAACAGAAATTCATCCTCATTTTTATGATCCAATAGATATCCAGTTGGAAGAAGTTTTCATGAGAAAGAAATTTCGGACAGAATTCCAACTGAAGTTATACATTCTTATTCCACATCCAACATTAACAATGCAAGAAAAGTTCTGTTCTTAACACTAATGTTGGAAAGTTACATACGTGTAGGAATAAAAATGAGAAGATGGCTCCACTGGAAATATCATTTCACCTAGTCAAATTTTTGTATATAGTTAGGATAGGAGTAGGAGTAGTTTAGTTAGGTTATTAGATTTACTTTTAATAGTTGGTAGGCAAAATAAGAGAATAGATCATCCCTACTCTCTACATAACCCTAGGGAATGTCTACCTCTCACTTCGTTAAATATTTTTCTCCATAATAAAGTTTGCTTTGGTTAACAACATTTGACGTTTACAAAAGACACCTTTTTTCTCTATCAAGATTTTGAACTTCTGCTTCTATGAATGGAAAATCTTTTTGGAAACTTGATCTTTATTATCAATAGAACTTTAATCCAGATATGTTACTAGTTTCAACTCCAAAAAATTTGAAGAAATCAATCTTAGTGAAGGAATTGTTTTACGTTAGTACAATGAAAGCCATCAATAACAAAATAAGGGGTCCTTGTAGAAACAACTATTTCCAAAGAAGCTCTATTATTGTCGTCCAGAACTTTCTTAAGGAAAGAAAATTGACTTCCTCCCCGCTAAAGGAAATCGCAGCATTCAGGGAAAAAATCCAAGAAAACACTATATCTCAAAGAATAAGAGGTCTCATCACGAGCCGGCTTATCATGATCACAGATATTATAACTTGCTGACTTTGCCAATACTGTCCACCAAAACAGGGCAACGACTCAAGATTGTTGCAATCA